>VMBQ01001821.1:51907-160839 GCA_007657795.1 Dreissena rostriformis | reverse complement strand
CTTAGCTTTTCGTTAATGTCCATTATTGACACATATCTGCACAACCTCAGCATTAGAAAACACGTTGAAATTCGATTGTATAATCAAAAAAGCTAGTCTGTGTGAAATTAATTAATTATACATTCAAGGCTTTGAATGTTTACACAGTTAAAATATTAAACAATCGAACATTTGAATCTTAGTACGGCATCAGCTCGACTTTCTCGCGACAAATGATTAAAATACTCAATGTACGGACATTGGACCTGCAGAAGTAACTGCACAATATTATAAGGCGACATGCATTACGTTCCCATCCATGTTCCAATTGTGAAGTGGCTTTGCAGTTTCATTAAATCCTACTTAATTGCTCATCGTGATTAGAGCAGAAACAAAAGTATCCTTTATAGAATAAGGAGGCAATAACGCGCATAAGAATTGAGCTGTTGGAATGAAACGTCAACACTTTGTGTTGTTATTATACGGACTTGAAAAGTAATTGTCTAGNCCGATGTTTGTATAATGGATATAGAAAATTACCAACATCAATTCATTTCCGCCAATCTGATGGCCGTTAGGGAAATAATACTTTTCGTGACATTCGTCCTTTTTGGATAAACGATATATAATTGCGATCCGGTAAATAGGACATTATGGCAATTAGAGTTCACACATCATTACATCGATGAACTATGAGTACTAACGTACTTAAATATGCATATTTACATAATTATGCATAAATATAGAAAACAAAAATTTATAATGTTTCCTTATTGTAATAAATGAAAGCATTTGCATCAAACGTATTAAAATGTTACCCAAAATGTCGTAGTTCATGTGCCGTAAAACAAATAGCAAGCAGGTTTACATGTATATTGCTCCTTGACAAAAATCTAAAGCTGATGTTTTAATTTCACAGATAAATTACATGGTATACTGATTCATTGTTCAACAGTGCAATTAATTTACGAATACTACGTACTGCAGGTATATGTTTTAGTACACGTAACTTAAAATACTGATTTGATAATGCATTGCTTTATCTGGGTTAAGAATGTTAGCTTATCATATACCAATATGTTTTCTGTTCTTACACTAAATGGTGTTGTAATGTAATTTGTTCAATGTATAAGAAAGCAATACGCAAAGAATATTACTTTACAGGAGAAAACGTACCGAAAAAGTGTGCACTTTTCCACAGTATTAATTAAAAAACAAGTACAAACTACTCTAGGTATGTTAGAAAAGATTTACATCTAAGACACTATGAATACGCACTTATATACATCTCACGGGCTTTTATCTTAATGTGTAGATCAAAAGTGTGTTACACAAAAGCTAGCTATATACTATCAACTATGTGAACTATATTTATTGCGTAGACTGATTTAATTAATTGTCGCAATATTTTATAATTTAGAACGAACAAGGACTGACTATTTCTATTAACTAAATGTCAATGTTTAATTAATTTTATCTTTGTACTATCTTAATATCTGAGAAAGAAAATATACATTCCGTGGTACAGAGTATTAGTGTTCGTCCTAAATGTTATACGTTTCATCGTCAATGTTCCACATTGACCTTGAATATTCGTGGAATTAGTCTTTTTTTGTATATGTATGTACTCATTGTTATTTTTGCCACGATGTAGTTGGAAATAAACTGTATATTGTATAATACTTAAAGACATAATCCCCAACTGGTATACACGGAAGCAAGTGTAGATATATGTGTGTCATTATTTAGTTGAGAAGGCATTTTACCAAGTGAGCGATTAGAATTTAATAGCTAAAGCACAAGCCAGGACAAAACATTTAAGACGCTGCAGTAAGTTCTGAATATACGAAATCCAAATATTTAAGCAATACCTTCAGAAGAAAATTCTACATATTACTTATTGATCAATAATTTAGCGTATAGACATTTTCTTTTCTGTCGAATTTGCGGAATTTTATCGTTTCTGGTTGACACCGTTTTCCTACGAGGGCCCATACAGTTTCATAATGTAATTTAAATTGAAATCGAACTGAAACAGCTAATAGACGCTTTGTGTTGCTTCAGTATATTATCATTTTAACTTCACTAATGATCAGAGGAAATTGTACTTTCATGGATAGAAAAGCCTCGAGTGAATTGTTTATCTGTGATCTGATGTATTTAAATCAATAACTATCATAACGTACAAGTTTTTATGTTATTTAAAATGATTATTTAAACAAGATGTTTTAGATATTCAAAGCACGAGTAATGTCATGGGTCACACTTCCACAATTAAACGTATAGTTAGATATGGATAATATTTACTTGTGACTGTGTGGAATATTAAATTAATATTTAACGATTAACTGCAGGAAAGGATGGACTTAATTATTATGATGTTCTCATTATAGAGTGAATGTTCGTATTTGAGTTAAGTTTTGATTTAAATATGTATGTATGTAAATATATCCAAAATTTATATATTTTAACGGTATCAAACAATGTGTTTTTAAATGATGCTTTTACAATCCAAGAAAAATGATGTTTTTATTTGTCTTTTGATATCAATGTTATGTTCACCTTTTAAAGATGTATTCGCATTGTTTACAAAGTATTAAGGTCACATATTCAAACCATTTTTCAGTAGCTACCACTTTTTAAACTTACATGAATGCAATACGTTGGCAGATTGTACCGATGTCATGTTTTGTAGTTTTTATTTTACTCTTGTAATCCTTATTGCTTATTTTATAATATATTAAGGTGTTATAAATTGCATACATACGATATATTGTTATAGATTAAGATGTATCCTCGATTGTTAAACAGTACAGTACAGTTGAATAAAACACAACAACAAATATGTCATTGTTATTGTTACAAATATACACATTAAAGGCAGGTTAACATCAACTAGCATGTTTTGATACAAAACATAAAAATGTTACCAAATAAAATATAACAACTGTGAACATTGATAACTTATAAATCAGCAAATTTCTTGTTATGACATGTTGTAAAGTAACATCAACATTTTTGAACTCTTAACTATTCACTATATTACTGTTTATGAAAATGTATTTGGTAACGTCATTTGGCGAAATTAGCATCAATGCAGCTAGTCCTCAGTGTTTGTCAGTGCCACCTCTGGGATTTACGGCACACAATTCGCTGGAAAGCATGGCGGAAATCCCTATTGAAGATGTTGTAAATGATTGGATTCAATGCAGAATTACAGTAACCGGCCCAAAATACCACGGTGAAGACTTTGTTTCCAATGCAATCACAAAAGCTGGTAATAATGTACAATGTGAAAAAGGGAAACCAACAAAATATGAACGTTGCCATGACAATACCAAGCACAATGGTAGCGCGTCGTTCACGTGATTTTGCTATTTTCCGTTTGTGTCTTTCGTGTTCGCGTAGAGAGGCAGTTCGCCACCCCTTATTGTTTTTACCGTTCTTACCATTATCTCTTGGCTTCTTCTTACGAGACAATCGTGTGCCCAGATTTTTAATAAAAACGTTATGAGTATCCTTGGCTGAGTTGCAACTCTTCTTGTCTTTGTTATCATTTAAATTATCGACAACATTTTTTTCACCTTTATCAGTTACTTTCTGGACATTGTTTGGAACTCAATCACATTCATCAGTATTTCCTTCCTTTCCGATAGGTAACGCGTTATCTACATGACCATCTGAGTCACATGTGACGATTTCAAATGTTCTTTGCTTTGTTTCAAAACAGCAATCATCATCTGTGTCATGCTGATTGCTAATGTCAGTTAAAAATATAACTTGAGATTTAACATATCTCATAGTAGATGAATCATTGCAATAGTATTCTCTATTTTCTTTTTGAGTTTTATAGCCTTCTTATTAAGATTTTTTCGAGCCAATGCCCGTGCTGCCAAGAATATTTTAAAATAGACAAACACCATTATCACGCATGGAATATAGAACGCGCCCATTGTAGAATAAAGTACATAACCGATGTCATCACTCAATAGGCTTAGAAGATAATCTGAAATCGGAAGCGGGTTCTTCCAGCCAATTAGTGGAGGCACGCAAATAACAGCGGAAAGAAACCAGACGGCTGCTATCATAAGTGCGGCTCTTTTTGCCGTTCGTAGTCGCGAATACTCTATTGCTCTCGTGATTGACCAATATCTGTCAAGACTAATAAGGCGAATGCTTAGTATTGAAGCAGTGCACAGTAAAACGTCTATCGCCTTCCATAGGTCGCACCATATTCAGTAAGGACACAACAAATTCAAATTGAATATATCCGTTTCCTCTCCAATATACAAACGTTAATCGGACCGATGGCATTATCTGTGCCAATTTCTTTCTTCATTATTTTGTGTTCGTTCCCGAAAATGAAAAACAATCAATATATGTGTAAAGTGTTTAGCATCTGAATAAGTTTAGTATATCTTCAAGAATAGTATAGATGTTGTTAAAAACAGTTGATAACAAATTTGAACAAACTATTAAACCCTACACTGTAATATATGACACAGTTAAAACTATTCGTCTCGTGGAAAATTTGAATCGTATATACACGTACTCGTTCCGAAAAACAGGCCATATGTTTGTTCTAATATTTAATGAGACATAATTGGGTAAAAATAAAAATTATTGCATTAAATATATTAAAATCTATAGTATAGCAAAGAATTAAACATATTAATTATAACGCCGTAAGTACAAATAACAAATACAACCTATATATTTTTTATAACATTAATTCATCTGTTTATATAAATGGAATGGTCACTTAAATAGTCCACAAACTAACTGTGAGTGTTTATGATATAAATAATCAGTTGAGCAACAAATAATATTAGGGATAATCAGTGAAAGTTCGGATAATTTTTACACGAACTCCGAATGTCAAGATGATGCGGTAGTGAATTCCGATATAATGATGACGCTATCAGAGAATCATTGTTTTTCTCTGATTTCATGGTTGATTTATTTCATTTTTCTAACTTAAGTGGAAAATACTACTGCGTTGAAAATTAGGCCACCCAAAATCGTGTAAACTGGAAATATCGGACAGTAATACATTTTTCTATTTAAATTACAAAGGCAAACTTCTGAAACGATTTATTTTAAAAATCCAACAGCACTCTGAAAGTATCAATAGGTTGCATTACTTGCAACAAACATCTATTGCGTCACACTCTAGTTTTATACGCGTATTTTGACCAAACAATTCTCTTCTAAAATAAGGAACAATCAGGACCATAAATTTGAGACACATTATACTATTTGATCCAAAACGAATTTGTACATATGGAAAAATGTATTTTGTTTTTAAGTATTTGAATCTTTCTTAAAAATCTGAAAACGATACGAATGACGAATGGTCAGGTTTATTGATCGGTCTTTGTATGAAAAAAGGAAAAAAACTGTGCATGAGCGTATGTTCACAACATAAGAGCAAACGTCGTTGTACACATATGAAGAACAATGCAAAACGATCGCATTCAGTCCCCCGTATTTACCATTGTATTTAATACAGAATGACAAGCACTTCTTCTTTTGTAAGATTAATAGGGTACTTGACAAGACATTTAATGGACAGTTGAATACTACTACTGAACTTGTATGTGATGATCCAATGGCGACGGTATTAAATGGCCTTGTTTTGAAATCGATTGTCGACTACAAGAAATGATCATTACAAATCCGTATTCAATTGAAATAAACATGAACCATTCAGAAAACAGCAGGCGGCAATGACATGTAAATAAAATATTAAGATTTATTCTGTACATATAATAAGGCTTAATGAAGATATAACATCAATTGGAGACAACACGCACGCAATGTGAAAATAAACTTCTATTCTAACGGACATAATGGAGTAAATTGTCTTTTACTCTTCGGACACAATCACGACTTAATTGTATGTACCGTCTGATATACAACGTGTTAGGAAATTTGACCGGACATTATTCAGAATTCACTGCTAAATTATTCCCCTGGCCATTACTATGGGCAGGACTGATATCTTCTAGAGAACATTGACGTGTTATTCACCTTCTTAAATGCAGATTGCATCTGTAATTATATTGCTGTTGAATGAATTCGTTTAGGATAATATAATACTGCTGTTATATCTGAGTTTAATACCGGACACTCATGAATAAAAATCTTATCGACGTTCTTAGTAAAGTTTGTTTTAGGAATCACATGTATATATACACCAGATCAGTATTCAACAATACCCTGCTGTTGTATTTAATTTTGTTTTAAATAAATGATGGCTAACTGGCATTTATGCCAACGTATTTTTGTACACAACATAACTAACGAAATCATTATGTTTTGTCAAATCAGAAATCATAGGCAAACTCAGAAAAACTGGATTTTGCAGAATCTACCAATCCCTGTTTATAAAATCCAGTTGTAATTTTTAAGAATTATCCTTGTCATGAATGGTTGAACTCTTTCTTACAGGAATAATTTCCATTGACTATTTGCTTTAAACATATTTGCAATTATTTATTTAAGCAGAAAAATCATTAAATACATATTTTAGTGTGTCCTTATCGTTACTCTTAATTCTTTGTTCTGACAACATATATAAAATATAATCAATACTCTACACAATGTGTTCGTCTGACATGTTGAAATCGAGGAAGCAATATTAAATATATTAAATAAATATACATAAAGATAATATTAATGCTTTATTAATCGTATGAGAAAGGTATTTACATATTAATAACTAAAGTTGTATCATAATCTCATCATTAAACAGTTGTAGAAAAGATGCAACTAATAAACCGTATGCTTTATCATAAAGCACATATTAAATTGCACTTATTTGAGACGTACCTTAATTAAAAGAAATCCATTTATTAAGTTCTGGTTATAATTTTTTGCTGAGTAAAATCTAAGTATTTTTCCAATTTTCAAGTGTTGCGTACATTGAATAAAAGTAGCCTGTTATCATTCGGCCTCCTTGTAAATATGGTATGCGGATTGTGATCCTGTCCTTTTATTACGCGCCTGCGCTGGTGCTTCGGAACCAAAAGAAATAGTTCTACTCTGCATGGGTTATCCAATATCGTCGTAGCCAGAGCTCAAGGAGTCTGCATACAGCCCATTTCGTATATCTGTGGGATGAATTAACATTGTCGCCGAAAGGCACTGAATTCGCTCAGTTGTCATTTTTAGGCCCAAAAAAGGTGACAAATCCAATTATTATGCATATAAAACTGTCTAATTTTTACCTGATTTCAGTTACTCTTGCATAAAAATTGATAATAACACAGCTTAGGTGCAACGTTGTCAAGAATTATGGAAGATATACCCGTTTCATAATTGGAAGAAATGTTTACAACTTTGCACCTAACGTTGTGTGTAGCCTCAAAGCGGTGACGTATGCTAAAAATAGCCGAAAGAAAATTCAATTTTAATTCTATTTGAAACAACTTTTTACCAGCAGAAAGTAACTTATTAGATGATTACAAACGTTTTAACCATTTAGAAGAGACCTACTTTGTGAGTGATACCGGAAAACGTTGAAAATCAACGATATATTTTTGGTGACTTGAGTCACTTTCACTTTCCCGAGTTAACAGCGATGTAAATAAACTGATTGTTTGTAAACACAATTGACTTGGAGGACACTGTTTTTTGAGCTCAAAACCAGTTGTATTGCTTATTTTTTGTGGTAATGTCCAATAGCATATATTTATTGTTTTTTTGATAACCTTTATCAAATAAATATGAAAAAAAAACATATTTAAAAATCGGTAAATAATACTTACGGATCTTCACCTTTATAGAGCCTTTGAGTATTTGAATGGCTTACATAACAAATTTGACAGGGTTGAGTTTTATGGTAGATCAAACGTGACAAATAATTTTAAACACGCGCTTATTTTCTTGGACTAATACGTGATTATTCATGAATATACATAAAATTTAATGTAAAAAAAACGCTTGAGGTAATTTTAAGTAAATTGCGGGAAAATCTATGTCTCTTGTGTTATTTATAGCATTAATATTTAAGCTGAAGTTATATAAATTAATGTTATAACTTTGGCAATAAATATGGAGACATTTGTCTAAATATTCACAATGTTGGGGAAAAAAATAAATACATGTTTATATGTTCATATTTATGCAAGAATTTTGTGCGAAACGCGAAAAAGATGTTATTTTTTAATAAAGGAAACGTACGCTTTAATGTCAGAAAACAACTAGTTACGACCATGTTAAAAATCTTATAAACTAAACGTTGAGGTTTTAAATGTGTATGCAAATCGATATGTACACGACTGAAGATTTGCACAAAATGTGTTATGCGAAGGGCACAATTGTGGTAATTTATCGCGGGCGAAATGTATCCAATGTAAATAAACAGTTTGTTTGCATGATAGAGAAATTAAATGTATCGTTCGTTTTAAAATCATACATACAATATATTTGGTAGGAGAGACACAAGCATTGCACCAATGAAGTAAAATGTTTAACTCACATTTGCCTTTAATGCATTATGTGCTTGTTCGTGTAGAATAAGCATGTAATTAATTTATCAAGGCTGTCAAAATAGTAAATTATTTAATACAGGAAATTGATCTGACAAATGTAGAATATTTTTACAAGAAAAAACAATCGATCAAATGAACTTATCGACCATGATTCTTAGTTCGGTTGCATATACTGTGTTTTGTTTCGTAAAGGTTTAAACATTCTATAAAGAGAACCTCTTGAAAGAAGTTGACAAGCAGTACATTGAATAATATGTTCTGTCTGGGTTTCCAAGTTTGAAGTATACACAATATATTTAAATCAAATAGTGAAAGGATTTCTTCTGATCTTTGAAACATTTCATTCATTATTTAAATTTTATAAAAGAGTGTTCTGGAATCCGCTTTTCTGGTTGGAATCCGTTGACCGCGTTACTACGTTTGTGCCCTGGCAAAATTCGAACACATATTATGTTTTAATTATTTTATTTTCTTCATAATATTTGTTTATTTGTAATTATACAAGTATTATGTTGCTTAATATATTCAAGAACATTTGTTTCATTATTACATGTTGAATTATTCAATATTATTTTTTTAAGTTAATTACTTTATGGTAAACTCCTATTGGTTCTCTACGTTCGTAGTTGATGTTATGTTATATGCCAATCTACGAGTGTTTTCACAGGAAAAGGCTTGTATCATAAAGAAAGTGCTAGATGTAGTGCGCTTGCAAATTGAAACCTCTTTTTAATATAGTGTGGGCTGCAAAGGGTATGCATAATAACATGCGTATAGCTTTGAATATTAATTATGTTACGTAGTAAAAAAAACACAATAAACTGTCAAATAAGCTATATAATCCCAAGTCGGTCGATACTCCAAGATGAATCTTCCGTGTATGTCTTTACCAACACAATTCTAAAGACAATATAATATCGTTTCATAACACCTATTTGATCGACTATGACATTAATAGCCTCGATGCCTCGAAACCGAATGTCTAGCTTGTACAATCGTGTTCTTTATAGAACAGTTGTTTTCTCGAAGGCATGGGCATATTCTCTTAAGCCGACATATCCACTTAGTTCAATAATTACCTATTTGGTGAAGAAATGAATTATTCTTTTTAAACAGTATTAAATGGCCAAATATTGCAAATAAATACATTTTTAAAGAATCGTACTAAAATGAGTACATAATTTAATGAAAATATCATAATTTAGATATTTGAAGATTCAATTTAATTAGCGTTAAATAAAAACAAACCAAATACATATCAGTCTTTGTTTTCTTTGGCTCATATATGGTTAAATACGTCATTTGTATACAATAAGCATACAGCAGAGTTTAATA
The DNA here is from genome assembly GCA_007657795.1 of Dreissena rostriformis. Classification (NCBI taxonomy): domain Eukaryota; kingdom Metazoa; phylum Mollusca; class Bivalvia; order Myida; family Dreissenidae; genus Dreissena; species Dreissena rostriformis. The sequence continues at coordinate 151,027 of VMBQ01001821.1, read as the reverse complement.
TGCAATAAATTTGCAGAAGAAGTCTACCAGGTTCAATTTCCTAAAAACATCATTTAATGCAATCAACATGTAGCCGATTTCAACAGCAACCATTCAACTTACTTATATTTGATAAATATGACGAGTACTTCAGCAGCTACATAAACATAAAGACATCATTTGTATGCAATAAACATGCGGCAGATTTCAGCAGCTAAATTTAACTTAAGATATAACTAGTATGCAATAAACATGCCAGGTATTGCAGCAGCTACATAAGCCTAAAGACATTATGTGTGTGCAATAAACATGCAGCAGATTTCAACAGCTACATAAACCTTAATACGTCATGTATATGCAATATATATGCAGCAGATTTCAACAGCTACATAAACCTTAATACGTCATGTATATGCAATATATATGCAGCAGATTTCAACAGCTACATAAACCTTAATACGTCATGTATATGCAATATATATGCAGCAGATTTCAACAGCTACATAAACCTTAATACGTCATGTATATGCAATATATATGCAGCAGATTTCAACAGCTACATAAACCTTAATACGTCATGTATATGCAATATATATGCAGCAGATTTCAACAGCTACATAAACCTTAATACGTCATGTATATGCAATATATATGCAGCAGATTTCAACAGCTACATAAACCTTAATACGTCATGTATATGCAATATATATGCAGCAGATTTCAACAGCTACATAAACCTTAATACGTCATGTATATGCAATATATATGCAGCAGATTTCAACAGCTACATACACCTACACACAGCACTTGTATGCGATAAACATACCGGAGATTTCAGCAGCTTGATAAGCCTTAAGACATCATTTGTATGCAACAAACATGCAGCAGAATTTAGCAGCTGCATTAACCTGAAGACATCATTTGTATGCAATAAACATGCAGCATAATTCAGCAGCTACATTAACCTGAAGACAGCACTTGTATGCAATAAGCATACAGCAGAATTCAGCAGCTACATTAACCTAAAGACATCAATTGTATGCAATAAACATGCAGCAGAATTTAGAAGCTGCATAAACCTTAAGACATCACTTGTATGCAATAAACATGCAACAGAATTCAGCAGCTACATTAATGAACCTATATTTCCAGAAAATTGAACCCTATGCTCGATTGAAAAGACTCTTCAAAGCCTGCATAAACGTTCAAGTTGGTCATTAGTCATGTCTGGGTGCGTTCCATTCGGAAAGACTTTCACGTTTAATCCCAATATGATTGATTTTGATTCAATATACTGTAATATTGCACATTTTTAAATAAAAAGTTGACATTCATCATATTGTTAACATGAACATCTGTACGTGCTTTTGACGCCAAAAATATAAGTACAGTATTTTTATTTGTAATGTTTCCTCAATATTGACGCAACATAAATTCCCAGTGTAAACGGTCATCCTAGTAGCGCGGCAGCAATTTTGCATAAAAATTTCATTTGAATATTGGCGGCATTACGTATTGCTCATGTATGCATCGCTGAACACATGCCTGTCTGTGAAAAGCATTACACACATTGGGCCTGACACTTTTCTTTATAAAAAGCATACATTGGATCTTCTGTAATAACAGATAATTGGATATCTTTTTTTTTGTTCAATGTATAAACGTTTCTTTTCAATATACCAATCACAATTACACGGACAATACATTATGACAAATGTAGTAAGATAAATATACACCGATACTATATTATGAAAATGCGAAGTTTCATTGGGATTCCATTGTGATTGTCAAAGAAGCATATACAAAAACATGTAATAAAAGAAGGTTAATATGGTGGATAAAACATGTTTCTTTTGTGTTCTTCAATTAGTATATACACAAAACACGTTTATATATTGAACAAGAATTAGTAGAAAATAAACAAAAATAAGAGAGAGTGTATACGGTGAGTTTCTCTAAACAAGTTGAGAATTACATTGACCTGAATTGGAATATATATATAATGTATTCCATCAAAAAACAAACATTATGCTTTCCTGTCTATGTATGTAAATTTGCATATCTTAATAAATTTATATTCCATAAGTGAGTCTTACCTACTGTATTTCTACTTGTACTTTTAACATCATGGTCATCAGGCGGCGTGTATGTTTCCTTTGTTGGCTGTTTTGAAAAATCGTTTGGTCCAGTACTACAGACTGAATTAAAGACTTAAATAACACAAACATTAGATTGACGTTTCAATTTCTATTAAATGGCTATACTAGTAGCACTTGCATCGTCATGTCAAAACATTTAGAATTTATTTCAAATTATGTCATGTTTCCTTAACGAATTATTGACACATTTATTGAAATTTGAGAACTGTGTTTGAATAAATAGCCACCATTAAGCGCTGCAGTTTAGTGTATATATTTCAATAAGTGAGTCTTACCCACTTTATTTCAACTTGTACTTTTAACATCATGGCCATCAGGCGGCAAGTATGTTTTCCTTTGTTGGCTGTTTTGAAAAATCGTTTGATCCAGTACTACAGACTGAATTAAAGACTTAAATTACACAAACATTAGATTGACGTTTCAATTTCTATTAAATGGCTATACTAGTAGCACTTGCATCGTCATGTCAAAACCTTTAGAATTTATTACAAATTATGTCATGTTTGATACCTTAACGAATTATTGACACATTTATTGAAATTTTAGGACTTTGTTAAAATAAATAGCCACCAGTGAGCGCTGCAGTTTAGTGTATATATTTCAATAAAAAGTCTTCTTGTGTAAGGTCAGCAAAACCCTTTTGCATATTTTAAATGACGGTTGCGAATACAATTTTCAGCCCTTTGTGTACATGTTGTTTCAATATTTATAATAAAAAAGTCCATGTATTATGTTTAAAATAACATTTTATAAAATGTAATATGAAAAGATATGTTTACCTAAGCTGTGAATAGAAATGTATCTTTTAATAACATACCAGGCGTCGTTTTCATGATGGAACGAACCAGTGGTATTGAATCCCGCAGACAACAGCACATACGTCCTATATTCATGTTATTACATTTTATTGTGTGTAATTATCAGTATGATTTTATTAATTAAGAGTGTTTTTGAAAATATAAGTCGACCGTATCATTTAAGTCATTCATTAGCATGAATTATCAAAACCTAGGTGGAAGATTTGTGTATTGACATAGCAATATTCGTATAAAAAAGAAGTCGGATAAAACTAAAACTCTTTTATTTTGTATGCAAACATGTATTTATTAATGACAATTTAAAAGACAGTCCCAAAAACAATGCGTTTAATGGGTTTTTTTTAATCATTTTTTACGCATTAAATAAAAATGTAAATAATTTGAAGAATAGTCATAGGATAAATAAATGCAATGTTATATTTAAAAAGCTGTATCTTATAAACCTTCAAAGTACCAAGCCTCTATCTTGTACTATGCATAGTCAAGTAATATAAGTACTGTAGTTGTAGTATTGGTAGTGTTTAACCATGATTGTTATAGTTCATGCTAACACCGTTTATGCGCACGAGCACGTGATTGTTAATCCTTCGCGCCACTGTCCAAAACACGATAGCGACGGTCAGATAGCTAGACGCCATTTGAATGTGCTGATTTAGCAGTTGTATATAAATATATCTGCAGGTATTTCATAGTATTATTATTATTATTATTATAAGTTTCAGTGTATCCGTAATATTATATTGAAATAATGTTGTGGTGTTTACATTTCGATGCGGTTGCATTGCTTTTATTGTTATATGTTTGTTACTGAAATGACTTATCATCTATTCCTTAATATTATTTTATTTATCTTCATTATAGAATGCAATGCTATTGTGGCATCTTATTCTATTTATCTTCATTATAGAATGCAATGCTATTGTTGCAGATTAATCTCGTTCTTACTGTCTGCACGGGGAATTAAACTAAGAAACATTAACCGTTGTTGGTATTTTTATGCTCCACCCACTTCGGCTGGTGATGCCGTCAACAGAATCAACCTGAAATTGAAAGTAAATGTTGGTTATTCTTAAACAGACACTCAATGATTGTTAAAGCACTGTTAGAGAAACATACCCGCATGTCTATGTCCTACAGTTCACACTGGTTGTTTAATAACGTGTATGGCTCTTCTGCAAATGCCGTGATTATTGTGTATGGTGTTAACTATTTGTTCTGTTTTTTTCATGGACATGATAATAATCCGTTCCATTAGTAAGGCGCTTGGAAAAAAAGGACATATGAATTCACTCGATGCTTCTATCAAGAGAAATCGCCCTCTTTAATGTGACAATAAATCTTAGTTAACAGACAACTGACCGTGTTCTACGTCGTATCGCAGAGCGTTTATGATCTCCGATTATTGGATTGCTCCATTGATTGCTTTTACAGCTGAAAAACGCTATTTTGAACACCGCTATTTTGAACACCGCTATTTTTGTCCTTCTTAATTTAACTAAATTTTACGTCCTTCATTCCAATTTTCTAATACGAATTTATCTCTATTTTAAACTAACATTTCAGTCTCAACAACGTTTTCACACTTTATAATCAGTGTTTATGTCTAAGTCGCACATTTGAATTCATCCACGGACAGTGTTTCTGCGCCTTCCATTGTTCCATTGTTTACCGAATCAGCGTGTATTGACGCAATTCAATTCACACGAATGAGGTTACTGCAGTTAAATTTGATGTCGCGAAATGACAATTCCATTACTAGATAAAAATCGTATTAAGGATATCAACGTACTGTTCAAAATAGTTCGCATACAAAAGTTCTTTTCAAAATATTTTTAATATTAACGTTCTTTTAAAATTACTATTAGCTTGTTGACATGCCCACTAAAATACGTCCTTTCTGAAAAACGCTCAGCATTTGTCAGGAAATTAGGGTCATATGTCGTCTGCAACTTACCGTAATGATTGACACACTTGTTCCGGAGGGATGGAAACTATTAGTGCCAAACATACTCGAATAGAAGGTCTGACACGACATCCCATAGCTGCACCAGACATAGATCGCATGAAATCAAAATATATTCTATTTAGAGTGTGACGCGTTCGGCTATTTATTTACTTGTTTATGAAATTTATTCCCGAACAATGGCTTGTTTGTATAACTGTGCGCTTTGCGTGACATGTTACCACATCCACTTATTTTTTTTTTATTTTAAAACAAACAAAACACTTAATTTACAAAGAATTTTCCCTCAACATTCATTGCATATGGACTATATTCTGCAAAACTCTAATCAATTAAAATGCAGCCAGTGCGATAAACGATTTCACAGGCGTCGGTACGACGTTGTCATCAAAACCCACGTGAGTTCTGTTCATGTTCTTAACGAGAGAAATCCCACTCACTCCCTTATGTTACCATAAATCGAAGCTATAAATTTATTGTAGTCCAATGTGGGTATGATGGCTTAGGTTAATATCTTCGGTCACACTTTATTCAACTAGAAATTTGTTAGAAATTGAAGTTATAGCAATGAATGATAAGAGAATAGAGAGACTTACAAGTCTATAGTTTCAAGGTGTTTATGATGCAGCTTAAGTTAATGACAGACGAAATTGAAGCTGATGCGGAATGTAATTCAACAAATCTTACAACATTATATGTGACGCTTAAAGTCTCGATGCTCCCGAAATACGTTGCAGAAGTGGATGTTAATCAGGTTACAGACAGCGGCTGTCCTTGATTTTTATACAGAAGACTAAGACAAGTTTTAGCACATATATCCAGTAGTTATGGTAGTCAGTATTTAATGATTCAAATGCATGAGTGCAGCTGTATCGCTATATTTAAATTACGTTTACTCATAAGAATATACACACAAAACAACGTGTAGATGTATGTGTAAAGATAGATCAATACCTTCGATATAAATTAGTGAGTAGTGCATATAATTGTAACGAGTTATCATTTTTCAAAAATGTTTAGTGTGTGGTGTAATAACAATGTACATTTAAAAAGCAAGCTTTTTGAGAGAGATTTGATGTGCAATGCCGGTTCATTTTGTTTTAACTGTAACACACAAATGTATTCAAATACACACCAGTTAATTAAATTGGGCTTACGTGAGTCTTTAACTTCTATCAACTAGAATTACATAATGTCTGGCTTAAACATCCAACTTGTTTTTCAGATGTGTTCTCTGTAACACAACACAATTGTTTATACACAAAATCGGATTAATCTTCCGTGTGCATACTCTTATGACGCTGGACGTTGACCTTATATAATCTATTAAACTGAGATGTATATATTACCATCAGCCAGCCGGTCCGGAAGACAGTGTCATTTATTTAATGTGTCACTTATCGTGCTATATTTTACCGCGAGATTGATCCGCGTACATGTTGAAGAAGTGAGACCTTAATCTCAGCTCTTCGATGAGACAATTGTGAATTGAATTAATGCCGGGAATACGTATGTTTCATGTATGGTAATGTTTAATGCGTGTTTGTCATTCATCATTTGGTGTCATCTGTAAATAAAGAGTTGTTTTGTTCTGTTCTGTAGAGTTAAGTTGACAAACGTATAACCGTAATTCAACCAGTTAAGCTTCATAAATATATGACAATGTCAGTGTTCTTTCAATGGTCAAGGGTGCTTTATTTGATTTAAGAAGTTACCTTTGCACCTGATTGAAATTCTACATAATGTTAACGGTAGTTTGTTTTTTAATTTAATATCAATTAATTAACGAATTTAAAAGTCATTGTTAAGCTAAATCGATACTTGCTATACAAAGATACTTGGGCTTCATCAAAAATGTTTGACAAATAAATGCCTATTATACAATGAAATATATCAAAGGATTACATATGACTTAAAGGTGTTGCAAACAATCTTGGAGGCCAAACATGATTGTTTTTTGACAATCTATAGATACAACTGTAAACAGAAAGATACTAAAATGTTTAGTTTTCAATGGTTTTGTAAGAAGACTGCTTCCTTTTAGTTATCCGTTTGAATGTATAAACTAACGAACCTAAGATCGACGATGCGTGTAAACTAAGTCATACATAGAATATAGAAAACCAATCATAAATCGTTTCATGGATTTCATTTTGGCTGTCAAAAGAATATCGATAAACGTTCGAATTGAAAAAAAACTATCTATATTTAACATAGCAACATTTTATTTCAAAAAAATTAATAATCTTAAAACTGCGTTTTTATTAAATTAAACTCAGAATATCGACCTGATTGAAAATGCAAGACTGTTATTCAGGCGTACACAATTAATTTTTCTCAAGTTGTTCTAAGGTATTTGAAAAAAGATTGTTTTGTTGATTGAAAGTAAATACATATGACTGATTGGAAAATTTGCATACCAAAGATGATTGTTAAACATCTGAAAGGAAAATATGCCTACATGTATAATTTTTACAATGTCAGAAGGTAATTCATAAAGTCGTTTTTATTTTATATAAAAATAAAGCTATTCCATTGCGAAGGCGCTTGTATAAAACGCACAAGAATTCGCTCGATGCATTGATCAAGAGAAATCGCCCTCTATCATGAGAAATAAATCTTAGGCCCGCATACAGCTTACCATGTTCAAAGACTCGGCTCGCATGTTTTACGTTTATTGTCTACGGTTATTGGATGGCTTCATTTATTTCTTTTATATGTGTTTAGATGTCAGTGTAAAACACTTTCATTGTTACTGAATTTCCAGAGATACATTATTCGATCCATTATATTAAAGTTATAGCTTATAATAATCACATATCATTATGCTCTTCTTGACCCTTTTACTGGTGAACAACGCATTTGAANATTATCTTTAATATTATAAAGTTTCCAAAAGTGTTAAAATTGACCTTTAATAACCTTTGGCGGGAATAATAGCCTTAAAACGACGCCTGGTATGACTGTTCCGAGAGTGTAAATCAAAGAAAACAAAAATACACCGGAAATAAGTATACACCGGTTGAGAATGCATCCAAGTTCCTACTACATACTTGTCTTGTATACAGGCACTACCAAATTTCGGTCACTTAATATTAAATTAAACATTGTCTTGAAACCAAACATAAGAAGGTCAATCATCACTTACACTTAAATTACATGAAAATTTGGTGTACTTGAACAATGAAAACTTCACATTTGAATAGTGTGCTGTTTGCAGTGAAACATAATGATTGCTATAACACAGATTATTTTGGTTTGTCAGAGGTCTTCCAACACATATAAGATATACTTAAGTCTTCAACATTTTGACTGAATAATATGTTATCATCTGTCAAGAAAGTTGAATGAAGCCATAGAAGTGTGCACGTTTTATTTGGTATCTCCATACAGTGATTGTGTCGACGTTGCTTTGAATTGGATTGCTCTTGTGTTTATCAATTGATAATAAATTAAACAAACTAAACTTTTTAGTCATATATATAGTCCGTTTTTATAATATACAATTTTGTATCTATGCATAAACCAATAAGCTATGTTACCGTTTATTTTACACTTTGCATGACTGCTTCTTCCTTAGATGCATGGCGTTGATCAGAAATATGCTCTTCATGATTATTGGGTTTCTAAAAAAAGGGGGTTTAAATGAAACTTGTATTTCTTTTTTCATCGTGACTCAGAATGATATTATTATGCTGCTGTGGTATATATTAAACACTGAAAAAAAGCGAAACACTCGAATGTATGTTCTCCTTCATATTATTATTAAATTGTATTTGCCTTCCTTTGATGTTTTATTAAATGTTTATTAAATGTTTATTTACAACGGTCTGTTATTCTGATGAGGAATGCGATCCGTATGTGTGATTTAAGGTTTGCCATCAAAGATGTAAAATTGTAAATAGTAAACCGGAGTTTAACGAGAATCTCAGTCCTAATTATGGTTCTGGACTTTCATTTCCTGCGATTTACACTGGACCTGTGCGATCTACTAATGTGTCGTGTGAAGCAAACAAGTAAATAATCGTTATATGGTTTCAGCAAATAAATGTCATTTACAAACAAATGATCGCTTATGCTTGTTCACAATATATATCCAATGTTTTCTAACCTTTCCAGACTCAGTGCACTTTACATCATAATTGCTGTTACAATTGTGTTTTTGTTTCTTTTGATTTGGTCGTCGAAAAGAACTACAAGTATTTCAAGAGCTCCTGATGCAGTGCTTATATAAATCAGGAACTTGTTATCTGGTGTTGTTAACGGAGTTCAAATAAGCTGGTTGTATGTATGCGTGTTAATGCATGCCAACACACTTGACGTGTATACAATGAACGTACTTCTAAAAAAGTAAAATAACTAGAATGAAGATGTCTCGCAGGCTTACCTGATATGCTTATGAAGAAAAGCACTTTAATTGTATAAATCATGCATTATAATATGTTTAGTTTTTTTAATTTCGATAAGCGTGTTAAAATACCATTTTCCGTAAGTTATTTCTGAACCAATGAACAGTAATATTATTTCGAGAACATAAGGGACAACTTCTGTCTACAAACGACATCAATGATTTGCTCGCTTGCTTCGAGATCCAGGCTGTTAGACTGAAAATAATTCATTAAGAGGTATGACACCACATCCCATAGCTGTTCAAGCCGTATATAAAACACATGCTGATATCCTACTGCGGTTCTTTTAATAATTTAATGCATTAGGTAATTTAATGTATACTTTTATGATTTCAATAATCCCTCACAGTGGATTGTATTGCATACGTGTGTATTGTGTGTAAAGTGTAAACAAAACAGCGTAAGTATGATTCCATACACAATGAATATCCATCTAGTTATGTCTGTTGTTAGCATTAGATCATTTTAATTGCCTGACCACTGTCAATGATACTTAGAATACGTATGGAATTGAGGCAATTAAAATGGTGAAAGACACATAAAATGAACAGTCTGTTTAAAATGTGTTCAAAATAGTATCGGGGTGCTATAAAGCTTGTATTTTGACCGCTTAACATACTATATAAGATAAATGTAGTATTACAAGCACCGGTCAAAAACAATAAAGATCATTTTAATGGTCGCTCACACACAAACTCTCGTTTAAATGACTTTAAATGTAGCATGTATGGGCATTTGTTCAATTGGAAAAATATAAATGACATTAAATTAATAAGTAATACCATCAATTACATAAACGCAGCGGCTCAGGCTGACTAATGTTCGCATTGGCATATTACTGCCGGTACAATAATGCGCTATGAACTCAAGTGGTTATCAAAATAGGCCATGTGGTGTATGTATTCATCTTCCGCTGCGTGGACAAAAGCCCTATCTTAACGACCAATGACATAAACATGCACTTAATCAATGTCGCAAATGCAATACGAAGGTTTTTGTAAAATTCACTGCAGCACATTGCAGTTTCCATAGAACGAAACAACAAAACATTGAATGTTTGGGAAACATATACATCTCTTCATCAGCCGAAAAAGATTGAAAGGGAAATGAAAATTTAGTGTGTTGTCCTTAAACTACTACTACTACTACTACTACTACTACTACTACTACTACTACTACTACTACTACTACTACTACTACTACTACTACTACTACTACTACTACTACTACTACTACTTCTACTACTCCTTCCAATAATAATACTTTTACTACTACTACTACTATAACTACCACTACTATTACTACTATTACTGCTGCTGCTGTTATTGCCACAGCTACAGCAACTACTTTTACGAATACCAGTAACGTTACTATAACTACTCAAATACGCATCATAGCTGGAAAATATGTCCCCAAAAACTTATAAAATGACTCAAAGATTGGCTTCTAACTCTTGAACAAATCTTTGGGTTGATATTTTTTAGTTTAAATATTTCATGTATAAAAAAAGCTCATATGAGCCTCTGTGCACTATACTTGAGACATCGACAGCACCAGTTCCGCAATTCAATGTCATCTAGCCTCTGTGCACTATACTTGAGACATCGACAGCACCAGTTCCGCAATTCAATGTCATCGATATCATGGGTCACTTATATTCTCGTGCGAGAACGATCTTCAAACATTTCCCAGTTACTATATTGATATATATGGCGAGAGTCAAAGCATGCGATTTTATTCAATGTTATGTAAGTCAGACATCATTGGTTGTCAACCATTGTGTATCAGCTCTTTTGCATGTGGATATGTTGATACAATATATCTGTAATTTCACCAATAAAGCTTCTTGATTACAGTGAAACATAATCCATCGTCTCTGGAAAATGTATATAAGCCATTTCAACAAGCGTAATTGCAACAAATCAGGCTGATAAAACTATAGTATTTACAGCGGAATACAACTTACCAAATAACTGATTGGAATGTCAATCATGGATTGTTCGAAAAGCCTTATTGAGACTGATTCAACTGGCGAAATCATAAACGCTAATAATGAATACATTGAATAATAAGAATTCCATTTCAATTTGCTGCATCTGTGAATTTATTTTGCCATAAGCCTAACATGTATTGCGATGTGTAAGAAATCATCTTATCGAACGCTTTCGGGTTATTGCATTTTTTATGTAACGAACAAAAAATGCAAATGTTATCATCAATCCGTTTGTAATTTTTGAGTTTGGCAGACCAATATCAGTTGATACCAAATTTGAACACGCTATAACATAACATCGAGTCAATTATAGGATTTTAACATATACTAGTTTATTAAAATATTCAACTAAGAATACAACGGCCTAAAAAAACTTAGAGGGGAATGCGTATATGTGCTTTATTTGACATACACGTGTTTATAAATGCCTTAAAGATTTCCGTTACACCGATAAGATTAATCTTTATTGCTATACATCAATCTCTTTTTTGAGTCCATTTTTGTATGGTTTATTAAATATTGTCAACGGCCTTTAAGCGTAGCTATTCACAAGGAAAGTGTAGGCCGTTATAAATAATTAAACAACATTCGAAAACGATTTTGTCGCTTCTTTGCAGTATTATACTATATTATTTGACAAACAGTTATTTCGACGTGTATGATTCCAACTGCCTAGTGAAATAATCAGCGATTACATTTTGAAGATATTTTGTGGTGAGATGACTTGGTTAAAAAATACTTTCATGGTAAATAAAGTCATTATCTTAAAACGATTTTTGATTGATAAAAGTGACAAATACTAGCATACATGCATTTCATATTGTTTACTTGTACTGCGCACCGTACACAAACACGAACATGAAGCAGTAAGAATTTGATTTGATCACCATTAGTTATGGACCTCTGGATAACAGCACAGTGGTTTTTACAAAACATGCTTTTGCCGTTTGGTTTTATTCAGTAAACCATTATTACAGTCAAATGACCAGTTACTGATTAACTTACTAGCCGAAATAACAACATATTTGAATATTTAACAAATCTTTCCTTGGTTAAAAAAAATGAAATTGGTTAAAAAAATGACCAAGTTTCAGATTTCTCAGAATACAGAGATTTAAATAATACTAAACTAGCTTGGTAGCATGACCTTTTACACAACTAATTACTGCTTCGTCCTCAGATACACGAATAGGATATGTAATTTGTGCAACTTTATCGTAGGTCATGGATTATTGGAAAATAAATTAGAATTTAGTTGATTCTCTTGTTTATTAAATTTCAGCGTGTCTCAAAATCTTGTAAATCTGATTCTCAAGTAAACAATAAACCATGGAGTAGTTACATTTTCGTTTAAAGACAAAAGCTAGTTTTGTGTTGTGTATGTATGGTCCTTTACACTATTTGTAACTGATCGATTCAAAGGTGACTTAACGACTAGCGAATGGTTTCAATATTTTCTCTTTTGATGATGTATTCTGGGGTATTTATTTTTTCCTTTATTTAGTACCAATATTAAAGTACATATCCCATATTGCGAAGCGTAAAAAAGTAATTTTTCTTGTTAATATCATTGTGCGGATACGTTTAACGACAGATGCCACACAACCATAGCAATTCATATTTATAATGGTGGATATATTTTATTGCCCAACATAATAAACACAAACACAATAAAACATCGTTCTAGTATCTGTAACTGTTAACTGTGTTAACAGCTCATGATATCAATCGTCTGAAAGGATTCCCAGATGGTTAATTTATCTTCATACAAGGGATATATAGAAAGTAACATATACACTTCGCCATTAGTTTTAGCCATAAGGTCATTCACCCCTGAAAACTGATGTGTTACACTGCGCAATGAATGAAACTCTGACAAACAGTCCAAGTGCAATTGTTAGTAGGCCAGACATTGAATGTTCTTTGCATGACCATTGACGTCTTTTGTTTATTGAATTGTACTGCTTTTTATTTCTCAGAATTTATGTAATCAACACAATTCAAAGCTACAGTCCTTTGCGACATAATTTATAGAATTGGATTTTTAATTGTAATGTATTGTTTGTTTGGCTCATCACCTCGTTTCTACAATAATATATCATCTACTATTGCTGACAAATATATTAGGAATTGTAAATTGTAAATTGAGTTTATGATTTATTATGCATCGTCCGCAGGTATTGTCGGAAAACATCATTAAAGTAAATTTATCGTCATAATAACAATTCAGACATATTCTCCATCAAAATGGTAAATGCATTTGTAAATCGTTCACAACAGGATGATATATGGTAACGATTTTGTGTATTTTCATCAAAGTGTTCCTAATAAGGGTTGATTTATTTGACTTTCTATCGTTCTCAATAAATAATTCTCTTTTAACAAGTCCCAGAATAGCAATTAAGACCCTTTGGGGGAATAATAATTTAGTCTAATATTATTTTACGTCACAGGATTACTCGCCATTTGAAACTCATTTTCCATCAGTGTTCTAAGCTTAATTCCATTGAGTGTCCTTTTCTGTTACATAGTGAGTTTATAAGATTGATGACCGTTTAACCCTTGTTGCAATGGACACATCAACGAATTGAACTACTAAACTTGATATTACAGTTTATTTTGATCCTACTACCATATTGGTAATTAGCAATATAGACAATACGTCTGTATTTTCGCTTCTTGTGTTCATCTTAGATTTCGTTAGTGAACATAGGAGGAGGATTCAACACATGATGAAACAGTAACTTGTGTTGAACACGACTAATAATAATAAACCGAATAGTTTACATATGAACATGTTGAAAATGGTGCTTATATCATAAGCATGTTGTTCTTAAAAAAGAATTATATAATTAAAGGTGTTAACCGCCATGTTAGATTTGACTTATAAGACGTTGTAGTACATTACCGTTTTAAGAACATTCTTTATTTTTAGACTTAAGTCTTAGAATCGGTTGTTGAATACGGGCCCAGGTCACAAATTCTATAACATTCGTGACGTTTTTGTACGTGACACAAGTGATCGGAAGATATGCGGACTAATATCTTTAGTATGTAACTATTTATACAAAGATGTTCAAACAAACAACAACACAATTTTTCATACGTTTGATCATAACACAGTTAGTTGCACGTGTGTTAGTTATTATATTACAAAACATATAAATTTCACAATTTAAATTACATCCTAAAACACAAATGCAAATGAACATGTAATGTTAAATAATAACCAATGAAATCAAGAAATAATGCGTAACTTGTATTAACAAATATTGTTTTCTAATAATGTTGTTTTATTAGCGGTTTACAAAAAGAATTAAACACATAAACAAGGCACTGTTATATCTCGAACACGGAGTTTTAAACCTTTGACATTTTTACCTAGATTTTAGCCAGAGTTACTGATAAAGCCTAATACTCATCGTCCGAATGACCTAAACATTTTGGCCAAATTTGAATATAAAAACTTCAATCCGTTTTATGTTTAAGTGTTGTGTTGTAGGTATGATTCTAACAAGGTCACTAAAAGACAAGCTAATGGTTACACGAAGTTCACTTCTAATGCTATTTCTGCAATTTCATTATTCCTGTATTGTAATATAAATCATGTTCTATCTCGTCATAACTACAACAAGCTAAACTAAGCTCTTTAAAAAGTGCTTCTATATATGTCCAACATCAATTGCAATTAACATTAATAGTAACTTAGACGATTGTATTTCCCAAAGAAATCGTGCTTGTTTTATTGTATGTTCTATAATATTACCATGTTAACATCTCAGGGTAGCAAACGTCTGAATGGAATCCCAGACGATTAATGTATCTTCATAAAGACAAATATCGAAGGTAACATATACACATGGTCATTAGTTATAGCAAGGAATATAACATGCATGCCAATTTGAGTTTCATAATGAATCACATTTAAATGAACTAAGACAAATAAATTTATACCTGACATATTTCTATAAATGATTTTATATCTATGACCACCATTGATGCAATGTTTTATTTAGGTACATAATGTATTGATAATGTAATAATCGCAGGTGTATCTATGTCTATGTTTGTATTTATTTTCATGTTGTTTGTGAGACAAGACAATGAGTCTTATATAAATATGTTTGCGGCTCCATTGCGGTTATTTATAATGTTATGTTACATTTCATATTTCTTTTAAAGTAATCTCTCATTGATACATTAACACAATATTGTGCTTAATTGTTTCTTTTTCCACAACTGTTTTAAGGGTGTACTTTATGCGATGGTACACAACACTGAGTATATGTTTATTCATTGTTTCTTTCCTTTTAAATATAGTTAAATATAGTTTACGGTGTTGCGAATCAATCGGCACAAATCCTTCAAGACGACAATTGACAGCATGAAGGGAATATATATAAGTTATGTCAATCACGTTGAGATCCCATGACAGCATATAAAACTATCATATATTGGACTGGAGCTATCATGACAAAATCTTATCTGCTGTCCAAAAGAAGTGACATGAATTATGATTTTTTTTAAATGTGTAACTTTGTGAACAACAATAATCTCGAAGGTCAGCTATAACATATTTATTATAAGAAAATATCTGTATCATTCTCACATAGCCAAATGGTTTTTCTAACAAAATGTTATTTTTAAAACAAATGAACTTGCTTCATTGACGCTGGACAACGTTTTGTGAAAGAATACCTACTGTCATGAAGCATGGATTTCAGAGGATTTGCAATCTAATCAACGTCATTAGAAATATATTGATCTTAGAAAACCATTAAGGGCCATCGATGAATGCCTCGTACACCTCAAGGCTTTATAATTGTGACGAAATTCATGAGTCCGTCAAAAACATATTCATCATGAACTATTAGATGAAAAAAATGATGAATATGAAATGGTTGGTCGTTAGGTGCGGGTTTCGAAAACCATATGGTGTAATTTCTCCCTAAACACTCATGGATTTCTACAAAATGCAAAGTACTCCTAGAAGACTTTACTCATGCCAGTATAAATCACCACGGTCATACACCGAAGGACCTATATATTAAAACGCCCTGCTTCCCTAAAACATTACCATCTCAGAGCTTGAAATCAACACAAATCAGTTTCAAAATAACCAGTGTATTTTAACATAATCATCGATTACGAATTGCAAACATTTGCTAATTATATAAGCAATATGCTTCAATGCACATTGTCAGACTTGCGGTATTATCACGTTTACGGCGGGGACTCAAATTAATGAGGAAATGATTGGATGCGTCAATCACAGCGTTCGAAATGTTGTATTGGATCTGAATGAACCAGATACGTAATACACATTGCCTTTCAAGCGTCATGGAAACATTGTAAGATCTGATTTATATTATAATAAATATAGTATAATTATGTTGAAGGCGGGAATACAATTTAAGTTTGTATAATGCGAACCTGATTTGAGATGCCAGCTGGTTTCTAGTATAAAACATCCACCACCATAATCAAGTTGTCATGTTTTATAATAAAGCGACGACATATCTTGTTGGAATGCCTTATAAACGTAATTGTATCGACATAATAGTCATTCTGAAATATTCTTCATCTGAATGTTATGTATCTTTGTTTAAGTACATCATAATTAACCAAATATGGCTAGATTTATTTGACCTTTTATCGTTATAGATAAATAATGCCATTTAAATGCAAGCCCCAAAATAGCTAGTAATGACACATTAATTTATATAAAATGACATATAATAGTATTGCACGTATCAAACTCGTATTTGTAACGGGATTATTCGCCAATTAAAATTAATTTTACATCAGTAGTATTATCGTTCAATGCCAAAATTATATGATTATAGAGATGGCATTTGCGATGACCGGCATGTGGGACCTAATAAAAACACAAATTCAAGGAAAACTGTGCAACAACATTTCAACAGCATGCAGTAATAATAAGATACTCGTTGCTTGGAGAATCATACTTAAAAATCAAAGTCGCTGTCTTAAAATAAGAGCATATATATATGTTTTCATTGGAGTGTTTGACCTACGATTTCGTTTGTAAACATGAAGATACGCAAGTGATTGAACGAAGTGGGGACTGATTTCTAGATTGTTTTAATATTAATTGTATGACGAACAAGAGATACAAAAACAATAATAAATTATAAACTTATACTAAAAGACAACATCAACGCGTTTGATTATAACACACGTTTGTGTTATCATAACATAACAAAAACAACTCTTCAATTATAAAATTTGTTAATGCTATGTTAAACTTAAATTAAAATTAAATGCAATGTCAATTATTAAGTACCAAAACGATCAATGTAGTAAACATATTACACATAAGGTGTTTTGAAAAACGACAAACTTATTGTATTCCTACTATGGTTGCCTTTTTTGTTGTTAAAGCTGTAAGTTAATAAAATCAAAACATATTTCAATGTGAAACATTCCGCGTGTGTATAAAGAATGCCCTTCGATTTGCGTGTTTGCAGCTTGGCATACAATAACAAACACATATAATGGCAAAATCATACGGAGAACCACATATCCAACTCCAAAGCTGAGGTCAACTTCAGTTCAGATGCATCACGTCAAATGATTGCTTACAACAACGAGATATGTAATTGCAAAGGCAATATATGACCTCAAAGAAATGGTGGCAAACATTCTTCATGAATCAATTGATATGTCCTGATTGTGCGATGTAGGGTGAAGACCTTTATGTGATCAATACACAGAAGGTTCAGAATAAACCATGAGATTCAGCGACGATCTTTTTCTTTTAATTGTTTGCTTTTAACATCAATATATATATAACTACTCATTTTTCTAAGTGTCTAAATTATAATTTTTGATATTTAGTATATTGAGTATATGTTTACTTATGTCCAAGAAAATTATTAAATTGTATTTTTATGCAATAAAGATTTTCTTAAAGGTGAAATCATAGTAATTCGGCTAATGCATCCGAAAGAGGCGAAGCGTTGTTATCATCAATAGGTCGTTTATGTAAAAAAAAGAACGATACCCCCCGAAACTCGAAACAGCAAACAATCGGCTACAAATAAAATCGTTTTTCCGCACTAAAACTGAACATGCCTCTTTAAAACGAGTATGTCATTATAAACCATATAGATGCTCACTTTGGACACTTATCCGTGCTGTATCAAAGTTTGACATCTAAAGCTGACTGCTTTTATCATTACTGATTAAGCCAAATTTAATTAAACAGTGTTTGTTCTTTGAAGTATGTTTTAAGTTAACTTAATCTTTGATACAGTGATGTTTGTCGTAAACATTGCAACAAAATCATCTTACATTTTGCAACTGTATAAGCATTGATAAAAAGACGATTGCAAAACATTCTCCGCAACACTCAGTAGTGTATTGTCCCGTTATTATTCAGAATTTGGTAGTTGTAGGTGATGCACGCAAACCGTTCTCTGTATCGATTTATACTATATATTAATGGCAAACACGTAAAGATGGCCATGCGGGAATAAGTGACAAAATTTAATACGAAACACCATAGCTTATTCAAATATTGAGGATAATTCATATTTGCATTGCCATTTGTTTTACCTTTGTTTTGCAACATTCGGCGTTGGGGGTAATGTATAATGATATATGTATACGTATATATATTGTTTAATATTACGTGTAGTTTCTTTGATAGCGTTGATGGAGCAAATACACCCAAAAGGGGTATGCATTATTTTGTTGGCGCACACTTTATTCTAAATAAATGTGTTTTACAATTATGAGTGTACATTTAAATTGAATGTCGTAGTTGAAATATTATCTTTGCTACATAAATGAGATATTTCTTTTGAAATTGATCTTGTCATATCATACCACAACATTGTCGTTTAAATCAAAGCAAAGCAGTGTTTCAGCGTAATTATGTAGAGATATGTGAATAAATAAAACCAAGCAGTTTCCTTGTTCGTTTGAATTAAACACAGAATGGTTGAATTATTTGCTAAACACATTGAATAAATCATAAAACAATAGGCAGCATAAGTCTAAAAAATGGTAACATTGTGCAACTGCAGCGCATAATGGTTTTCAAACACAATATTCAAGTTCATTAACAATGGCATTCAAAATCCAATTATTGCCTTCAATCATAGAGTTTAAGTAAAGATTATCGCATTATGGGAAATTATAACATTGTCCACCGCATTCATTGTGATATTGTGATGATTCTTAATAAAAATGATACAAAATGGGCGTTATATATATACATGTATATATATTTATATATATAGTACACAAGCATTGCAGAACGTAATATGAACATCAGCCATGGAGTCGTTAATGCGACGTTATTCAAATCTTAATTATTTTTCTTTTTACAAGACAAGACTAAACATGCAGAAATCAGAAGATTAAATCCCGACTGAGATCCACAATAAGATTTCATTTACAAGGTTGTCCGTAGAGAATTAAATTTGTGGACGGGTTGAGAACCAATAATTAGATTTCTAAAAATATTTATAGTTATGCGACGTGTGCAAGTAATCATGGTAAGCATACTTTATTAAGAGAAAATCTTTAAACCCGCAACACACGCATGGAATTAAAAACACAATCGATCGTCCACTTGGTTCAAACCACAGGTACATGAAAAAAATATTTTGGTCCTTATATATATAATAACAGAAAAGGTATCCAACGATGATTTCACAGGTGTATTTAATAACGCTATGCAACAGCATGAAAGGTCAAATANCCACTTTTAGGAGATTCCATAAGCGACGAAGAAGTTTAGGGCACATCTTATACACCTTGTAAGGGATACCATTTGGTCCTGGGGCCGACCCTGCTCTTGCCTTTTGAACTACTTCTGAAACCTCTTTCAGTGTAGGTTCCTTGGTGTCTAGAGGTGTAGTGGGTTCTGGTACTGGTTCTATTCTCTGGCAGTTACATAACGGTTCGTCTCGGATATCATCGGAGTGCGTTTGAGTTAGGAACTGTGTAATTTCTTCCATGCTGCTCTCTAGCTTGCCAGATTTCTCACTGTCAAGCAGGTTCTTAGAGAATTTGAATGGATTTGCAATAAACTCAGCACGACGTTTGGCCTTTTTCCTTCTTTTCTCACGAAGTTGTTCTGCCTTGCGTAGGTTTAAAAGTTGTTCCCTCTGGCTGTCTTGTAACTGCTTCAGCCCTGGCTTTTCTTCTTCCCTGGCATGCCTATATCTCCTTCGCAAAACCTTCAGTTCATTCCTGATGCCCTTTATCTGTCGCTGCCTTCTGTTCATATGTACAGGTTTCTTGGTGGTTTTCTGGATAGTCAGACCAAATCTTTCTTTCCCAACTGTGTAGACAAGGTTGGTTAAAGCTACCAGCTTTCTCTCAACTGCTCCTTGGAGTGCTGTCTCCAGTATTACTTGAAGGTCATCATCCAGGTCTTTCCATGCTTTCTTGTCTGATGTTTTCGGCCAGGATATTCTTGGCTTCCTCGGAGATTCATCATCCTTGTGAGCTGCTGCGGAGTGTGGTAAGTCCGTGTTTACCTCTGGATCACTCTGTGTTCTCAGTAATGCCAGTAGTGGGTCTTCATCATCGAAGACTTCTTGAGCATCCGTTCCCGATTGCAATGTGTTTGTATCCAGCATGTAAGCCGCTAAGAGGTCCCCAGTACTGTGGGTTTGTTCCTGACTAGGATCCTCCACCGTCTCACCAGACATAACGTCTGTGCGCTGCTGCTGTCGTGCTGTCTGCCCACACATAGATCTCGCTTGATGAATGCGCAAGCCCCTGAGATTCTTGCAGACTTTTCCACACCTACACTTCGTTTCTGCCTTCTTTCCAGTCAAGTCGATTGAACTAGCCGTGTCGTTACCGTATACGCGTAGTTTGAGCTTACTAAATGTTTCGTCCTGATAGATTTTGTTTCAAAATTTGCTCTGATTTAAGCATTATATATATGTTTATTATGACCGGCAATTAAATATTGAAGATGAGGATGGTGTTGTAACTTCCAGCAGTTTTATGATCTATCACGGGCTGTGTACATTTGTTAGACAGAATTTATGAAATGGCATGCTCCACATAAAACTGTCGTAGTTATCAAAAACCGATATGCTATGTTCTCTTATGCATCAATTTGATAAAAGCCATTTGTATTGCAACTAGTTTTGTTTCAATTAAAATTTTGAATTTCTAACAAAAATACTATTGCTTTTATAAGCTTACATGTATATGTAACATAATTTAAGAGGTCAATTATGCGCTTGAACTTTGCACTCAGAACACAACATTAACGACGTCGATTTAATGGTTTGGCATTGTCATTATTCAGTGTGTACTAAATGTTTTTCATTAGTATATGTCATTCGTATTGTATTTATAATGAAATATTGGCATGGAAGACTTTCTGGTGCGCAATTTCGCTAAAATAAGACAACAGTCATTAATGTCAAACAGACGACGTTTAACGCATTGTGAGTATTTCCCTTGAGGAACATTCGAAATAAAGGTGATGTTAAATTGAAAATGGTATTTCTGTACACTTTGAACACAACTTCAGTGCGAGGACATTAAGTCTAACGTGTATATCATGACCGTTAACAAGTTGATGAAATGAAAATGTTACTTCAACTTCAGCTTCAACGTTCATTGGCAATCCGGCATTCTGCCTTTGGCAAAGTACATATATACAACAGAAATATGGCAAAGTCATGGAATCATACAATAATACAATTAAAACAAGAGCAAATATGACAATCAAAACAAACAATATTTATGACTATTAAA
The DNA here is from genome assembly GCA_007657795.1 of Dreissena rostriformis. Classification (NCBI taxonomy): domain Eukaryota; kingdom Metazoa; phylum Mollusca; class Bivalvia; order Myida; family Dreissenidae; genus Dreissena; species Dreissena rostriformis. Next base: position 128,945 of record VMBQ01001821.1, on the reverse strand, counting down.
TACAGTTATGTTTGCTAACATGCAATTATACAACAAATAGACGATTTTAATTATTACATCAAAGTTTGAACTTAGTTAACAGACGTTCATCTTATCAATGCCGTATATTTATGGAAACAGACTAAAGTTTTGCAAAGAAATATAGCTCAAAATAGATTAAGATTGTTGACAAAAATCACATTATATTATGGTACTTCTTGTTGAAATATATGAGGTATATTTAGACGTTGTTTATATAAAGTTTTCTTCAAAACCTACTAAACATTATACCATGGAATAAAAGGGTTAACAAAATACTCAACCAAACATGAACAATTAAGCGAATCCGACTAAAAATGTAAACCGTTAACGTCCTCGTTCTATATTGATACTAATTTCAAAACATATTTATACTTAACAATATAACATGCATCATATTAAAAAAAACTAATTGATCTACATAAATATTAAACATTAAGATGTTGTTTCCAATAAATGTCGTAAATAGACCGATCGTTTATTGTTTATCATCAAATTTATATAAGATAAACAAAATAGTAATCAATCCAGAAAGTATTTGAGAATTATAAATAACATTATGGACGTAACATCCTTTCAAATCTCTTGTAAATTAGGCAAACACGTTCATGCATGTATCTGGTCAATGACTTTATTGCGAGTGTTTTTCGATGACGTATCAGTATGCAAGCTAGTTTTATATAATTTAACTATTTATTTTAATTTGTATTCACTGAAATAATAAAATGTTGCAATTATATTGGCATTAAATTTTCCACTGCATAATTACCTCTAAAAATCTAGATCATACGCAATCAGTAATGTCGAAAAACTGCCGCTACCGTCGATTTGATGAAAAAGTTAAAACTAAATATGGGTTTTAATCTAGATTACATGTAATATTTTCATAAAGATAGTAGACAGACGACTTACCCCCCTTCCACAACAAAAAATTATTACCTTGTTAATAGTTGATCTGAATTATACAAATTGAACGGATCAGACAAAATATCTAAATAACCCTTGTTTGTTTGTTCTGGCCTTTGACTGTTATGCTACACATATACCGACATTGTTTGGTAAACATTTTATATCTGGAAATAAATGATGATGCATTCGTAGATTTTCTTCAATAAAATCATAATATTTGACTAATCCAGTCTTGTCCTATGTGTTCACACATAAGATTCTTGCCGGAAATAGGTTTTTTGATATTCTCAATTAAAACACATATGTTTCCGCTTTTTATATGAAATATTTTAAGTGGCAGGCAAAACATGTCAGAGAAGGAATTTAAACATCACAGACGACTACAATTGATGCATGCCAAAGGGGTTCTTATTTTCATTCGAGCACGTTTGCCAATAAAGTTAACACCGAGCCAGACTACTCATTTCCGTTATTATTGAGTACTCCTATGATATTGATTCCAGGAATTCACCAGAGATTATGCAATTGTCGCAGTGAAACTAAATTGAAGGTTATACAAATATTTAATTACTTGTATTGTATCATTTAAAGACGGATAATACATTTCATTTTACATTCCGTATTCATATGTCTGTGTTGGTTTAGGACTGAGAAACTAGAATGTCGACATTCAGATCGTATACATTCGTTTAAAGTGATACATATTTAAGATGCAAGGAGAGTGCTATTGAAACGCCCCACTAACCGCTTTCGTGAGGGTCTCATAGAAAGCCCATAATCATTACATTAATTAATGTGAGTGTTTTTATATTGTTTTGTCAGTTTAGGAACGGGTTTTATTCTATTGAAAGAAATAGTCTACACAAATGTATTGTTCTACATGGATATTACTTAACCTTTTTCAGGAAACATAAAACTTTTCGTAAACATTAAAGAAAAATTATTTTTATGATATGTCTACACTATAACAAATCACTTAAATGTAGTTGAATACAGTAATTAAGACGTTTCTGCTTCCTGTGATGTGTTTATTGTGTTTTGTTTCTCAGAATTGCAGAATTGTTTCGGTACGTTTTATTATGTGTGTATTTTATAAAGCAACCTTTGAAATTGTTTTATTAAATAACTTAGCCCTTCAGTAAAGTGCATACCACTTGAAACATTATGACACAATTCTGGTTACAAATAGTAACATAAAACATTGGTGCAATTTTATGCATTGTATTGTATATATAATGTTCTTAATGACTGTTAAGACCTTCGTAAATAGTATGCGTAAGCGATGCCTCATACGTATATTTATATTGCGTTAATCGTAGACGGACAAACGTTACATTATAAATGGAAATGTAAAGTCTTACAAAAAAATCAAAAGTGATACCTCATAAGTTTTTAGAACTATTGAGATTACATATATTTAAATAAGATATTATAATTATTTTTTCAAAAACAATTTAATATCACATAGCTAAAATCTTAAAATAGTACATCATTGATACTACTAAAGCTCTCAACTGAATATATGAGCGGACATGAGACTTTTGAATCAGTGTGAACACAAATTGAATTTCTTTCAAGATTGTATAGACAATCAAATAATCGAGATCTGTCATTGTCCGAAGAGTAACGTCAAGTTTGCTAAAATATAAACACATTAAATCTTTGGATGTGAGAAATACTTCTTATCACTACACCGGAGTAAAATTCGTTTGAAGAAATGATAAAGCGAATTCAATGTTCAGCGTTCAGATATAAATGCTAATTTTCTAAATGTGGTTAAACATTTTCAAATAAATTTAAATATAATATATCAGTTGCAGACGAATCAGACTTGTCAGGAAAACATAAAACGTCAGCGAGTCGGCAGTTTTCAAGATAATTATAGGATATCTTATAATTCCTATATCAAGAATAGAGACTTTAAGAGTAAAACAATATCATTGATCGGATAATCATTTAATCAGACACTTTTGCAGAAACAGTGTGTACTACTCTATGAGAACGAGAAATATATGTTCCGTATTAAGGCTAGTTTCATTCCATATATATTGGCAAATGCAGAACATATGTCGTTTTTACCATAGTCTACGTATGATAGCAGCTTATAATTTTAACAATCGGGATTAAGGCATTCCAATAACCTAACCACACATCTCATAGTCGTTATGATAAATATAAATGGATACATTTGCGAACTGTGTATTAAGAATTATAAGTTAATTGAATTTGAAACTGACTTAAATGGCAATGTTAAAGCAAAATGTCTAGCGTTTATTTTAATTCATTTAAAATCAATACATTTAGTTGATGTTATTGACAATAAGTAACATTTAATAGTATGGCGTTGCTTGATATTGAAATATAATTGTCAATGTGAAAACATTATATTCAAATGTCATATAATTTCATCATGCAACACAATTTATTGGACGGATGTTAGTTTGAACCTTAACTGTAATGCAATTAAGCAGCTTTACATACTTCATAACTATCATTTAGTTATCTTACTAGGCCGAAACATTTTGAATAGTACTTGTTAGCTAAACAAAATTGCGCCCATGTGTCGCATGGACATATCTGGCACACAATACAGCTAACAATGTGCATTGCGGATTTCCAATAAGCGAACATTTCCAATACCTTTACATGGTTAAGTATTTGATTGAATACTTAAAATGCTGTTACGTTTTATTTTTTTTGTTAAAAACCTTTCATGTAAGACGTTTTCTGGTTTGTTAAATAGGAATATTTTCTCTATTGCATTGTAATAACTTATTTATTTAAAAATAAATCAATGAGGTCACGCATAATCATTTGTGCGTTTCATTTCACATATACAATATGTGACCGTATAAAATAACCGCAATAAATAAACACACGGTAAATCATATAAGCTTTTTCCGTTGTTTCCTTAATCATCCAGCTTTATTTTAAAACGCAATTTTCAAATGGTACTTGACATTGTATGTATACAGTAATTTAAAACTAATTGACCTATGCATTTAAACATGTTACATCCAAATAAGAAACATGTGTTCAAATATGTCGTTAATGCTGTTATGTGTGTTTTTGTACCAAATAAGCAAATCTTGAAATTCTAGCTTGACTAATGTGTATAAAATCAGCACTTCAGTAAACAGTCAGCTAGAATATACCTTACTTGGTAGCGACAATTAGAAGCACATTGTATAATATTGGAAGACGTTACGCAGCATAGAACGCGATTGATTTACTTGCTTTGTGGGATCCAGTAATATTTAACTCTAAATTAGTCAGTTAGTTTTCCCAGATGTTTCTTATTAAATAAATGCACCAGCCATGTCTATGTATAATAAATAATAGTTTACCGTTTTTTAAGAAATTCGTTTAATGGCGTAAGTTCTTCGAAATAGCCCCAATCTTAACAATTAAACAAACACGAGCACACGCAATGTGCCTTTATCTTAATATTAAGAATGTATTACATGAGCAACAAACCACACATGTGCTAATAATAATGGACGTTCTCTCATATAATAATGATTGTGTAACATTGTGATTGTCTGTCTGAATATAAAATTTTATACTTTTGGTCAATTATTTTCTGTTCTTGTGACACTTAAGATAAATATTTATTCTAGTCATTAAATAGACGGTATTGGCGGTGTAATATCTTCCCTAGATCATGATCCCCTATGGTTACAGTTTGAAGCGACTTCTGATAAGTAGTTAGTACCCCTAATATGTTTTTTTTATTCCTTTTGTATTTTTCAGATGATACAATAGTTGTTCTGTAAACACCCACGCAACAAAAATTCTCAGCAAATGCTGATGTCTTGAATATGATATTGTTTATGTATTTTTTTTACTCTTCGATGCTTACTACTTGGTATGGTTATGTTATACAGCTAGCAATATGAATTACTAAATCAAATCAAAGACTTATAGAAAATGTTAATATAGGCTTTAAGGTCTAGAGTTTTATTCAGCGTCTTTTGGTAAAATATTTCGGACGAGAGAGACAACGAATAAAAGGTATGCCTTCTTCTAAAGCACGTGACGAAACTTATAAGCAGAGCAGACAGGATGGCAACTGAGTTAACGTAAATCTTATATAAAGCCGATACATTGTAATGAAACAGACCAAACTTAAATGGTATATAAAGAATAAAGGTCACACATTGGATTACTTTGAGTCGCTCTTTTCCAATCAGACAGTCTTACAATTCCTGATCAGGATGAACCTGTTTTCTGTCGATGCTGTTTTGGCGAGGTTTGTCCGAGGCTAACAATACGCCAATTTATGTAGCAAGTCCCATTCGAATGAGCTTCTTAAAAATGAAGTCACGATTCTGGTGTATTAAAACTTTATTCGCCAATACTTCTTTATAACACACAAAACGCCATGTTCGCATCTCGATAACTTATTAACCACATTGTTGTTCATTAGGAAAAGTAACATGTTTCCAGATAGTCTACCAAACGCATTTGTATTGAATGTGCGACAAAACCCATTCAGACAAATGTATAAACATTTTTAATTCGAGTCCATTCACATTGGCAATTGTCTTTTCAGAATAAAACATATACTTAGAAATTCTGCTTCAGAGTCGAAATAATTTATATAGTGAATTAAATCTAAATATTTATTACATCTAACCAAATAGTTCATGGCATGACAAACAACCTTTAATCGAATATTTATTACATCAAATACGCTTCACAAACGATATATCAAGGCATGTATCACTTCATATTAACATAATGAGTAAAATATTAGTTTTTCATAACGCTTAAGACAAACCTTTACTACTCCCTTTAAACATCTGATAAAACTCATCGCAATATTCGCGTGCAGACAGATCGTTAGTAAGTGCTGGTACTATTTTCCCAGTTGTGTACCAAAACATCAGACAGGACTCTTAAATTAGTTTAAAATAGCAGCTAAGCTCATAAAGACGTAATTAACACAGACGTTACACTTAACAAGTGTCAGAAGCTTATTCAAATTACTTTGCAAGACGTATTTTTAGAAAATGCTCGGTCTGTACAGATATACGTTGATTGATCATGTTTTTTAAACATAAGCCTGGTTTTCCACATTTCAACCACTACGTTCTGGAAAGACTGCACTTTCGTACTAAGTGTTGTCGTTTCCGGGTGTTTCAACAAACATTCGTCATTTTCAGTGCAACTTGGACTAATGTTTGTGTTGCAAATATTGTAAACGGAGAAAACAAAAACTGGAAAAAAATGTTATTTATTTTTTCACAATAAAAGATCACATGTTAAGAGCGGAAAACTTAATTTGACGTAAAGTTTCAAAAATACAAATATGCAAATTGTACCCAATTAAATAAACTATGTCATTCCTCTATTCACTAACTTCAGACCAAATATTTATATAGTGTGTATTTGTCGCATTTACATACTTAACATCTTACTACAATATCTGTTTCTCCAACCTGTACATGTACTTTCAAAGGCAAATATTAACACTCTTCGTTTTTTTGGTAAACATGGAAAAAGTACTTATTAAGTCCGCTGTTGTTTTTTGTAGTTTCATCAAAATATGTGTTTATCACAAAATATTCGTTATTATTTAAGTTATTTACAACTGCTGCATAAATTTCAAGTTATATGTTATTATGGTTTGTGTGAGATTTGCTGTTTATTTTACTTTGTAATATTGTGTATACATGGACAATTGAAATCCAAACAAACACAATGTTCGAAGAAGAACTCCAGTTAGCGGCTGCCATTTCTGATATACAGCCACGTACTTTGCTTATAAGTAGAATAAATACATATGGAGCCGAAACAAATCACAAATACTCATACATCAACGTATCGAGACCGTTTGTCATTTTATCTTTATGTTACAAAAAAAAATGTAAAACTTTAAAGGCCAATTTATAAGCACTCGAGATAAATAATGATACAGAAACTAGGCTGTTTTTGGATAACATTTATTTCAACGAATGTTATGGTGATCTTTTAGCAGCATCATATATAATTCATTATTACGTCGTAGTAAGTATAGTAAGTCTCTTCTTTGGTTAAACGTTGCACTCAAGCATTTTGTTTCGCGATTTCTTGCGTCTTTAGCACGTTACATACTCATGTAAATAGCACGATCTTAACACTATATAAGGAATGAATACAAACGTTTTGTTTGTTGATTTTAACATTTTCACTTAAAACATGGCATTTTTAACAACAAAATTATGTATATTTTTAAGACCATTATGCAAATGGGCATTCAGNTTCAACGAATGTAATGGTGATCTATTAGCAGCATCATATATAATTCATAATTACGTCGTAGTAAGTATAGTAAGTCTCTTCTTTGGCATTCAGTATAAATTTCAGGCAAACAAAAAAAAGCTCAATATCTTCCATATCAGATTAAGCATTTGGCACATTTAATGCACATTATTCTCAATTCGACCTGTTAGGTGCTTACTTCACTGACAGGCAACTGTCTGACATGCTATCTTCAGTTATATTTGGAAACGCCTACGCTATCTGGAGAAAGGTCATGTCTTTGAAACGTGCAAGGATTAACAGTATGCACGCTATCGCTGTAAAAAAAGGCATACATTTGACTTCAGATTTACCAAAATGAACCTAGAAATATTCCCCATGATGTTTCAAACGGTGATTGTTCAGCCATACGCCAAAACAAGACCCACTAACGTTTTAAAAACATGTTATTAAGTTGTGAAAAAAGCGGTTGTATCAAATTGCTGCCAATTGTTTATCATCAAATAGTGCTTTATTACATTGTGGATGCATTTGATCGGAAAACGGGTTATTAAAGAGAATCGTACAGATTGAATGATTGATTATCTTATCCTGTTTTTAAATATTCAAGCAAATGTATGTACATATAACAATGCCGGTATAGTTAGATAACATGGTATGTCTATCAAGTTCGCGATATATTTTCCATCATGACAACATGCGTTGACAGTTTACCCTGCAGTTTCATCATTTTCCGTCGAATTAGATGTAATATTACAAATTGGTTTTTCAAAAGCAATAACAACAAAATAAGTATTTATCCATTACTGTCGCATCGATGTTTTGTTGGTGTAAAAGAGATATGCGTGTAAAAAGAATGAACGTTATCTTGTGGTTTAAATGATTAGATTTACGTTTGATAGGGAAAGACATTATTTCTATGAATATTAATTTGATGGAAAAAATGAATTTCGGCAACAAACGTGATATATTTATGAAGAGCTGCAAAAGCTAGAACGACGAAAAACTTTAGCATTAAAGAGACTTGTTCACAGACTTTCATATTTTTGAAAAATATCTGGTTGTGCTTGTGTGTGTATTTCAAAGTATATGAAGTCCAACCACGCCAGAGGCTGCATAATGTGAGGGCGCGGAATGTGTCCCAGCACTCCTACCTAATTATATTAACTAAACTCACGACATTTGAGACGAATTTTGAATAATAGATTGTAATTTGCAGCTATATAGTTCTTACTGAAATTTATTTGTAATATTGTAATGCGCTTTTAACCCCATCCTGAAATGCCTTAAAGGCTGGTTATCGAGTTTATGGTGAGTATATATAGTTATTTATGGAGCATTTAGCTTTTTTTGCACTGTTGTTTAATACAGCAAGGTGGAATGTTGTGAAAAATACAACAAAGATGTGTGTACCATGTAACTAACGAATTGCAAATTGTACAGAGTTTACTTATACACTTTCAGTGCTCAAGCTGGGATATTAAAACAGCTAGCTCTTTTGTCAAAAGGGATATTAAGCAAGCGCGGTCAAAATCATGTTGGCATATTTAAATATTGAAGGTGATATACAAACAGATATAAATAGATATTTTATGGTATGTGTATTTCCATTATTTCAATTTTTACATACATGTACATTAACTGTACAGTTTAGTAGATGTCAAAATTGAATTAAATCATTTTTTTTTTAATAAGACATTCATTATTTCATTGCCGCTCGCGGATCTGTTTTGCAACTCTTTCACAAGTTATTTCAAGACATCGAAAATTTCTAAAATGGCATATTAACATGTTTAATTATTTGAATTCCTTATAATAATACATTTATGACACAAATACGAGACATTGTTTTGATTAATAACAGCCAAGCACTTTTCGCTCAAATCTTTTAAACCAAATGCAGAAAGTCTTTCTGGTATAAAATCTAAATTCGCATAACGAAAATAAGCTGATGTGACATGTGGAAATCCCCAAGAGGTCAGTCCAATGTATCAGATGTACAATAAGATATATATGTATATAAAGCATTTTCTTAATATAGCCATGTAATGAGCCATAGTATCTACAGTTGCAGTTTGTCTAACACCATCCGAATTTATGAATTTCTAATACAATAACTTCTGGATAATAGTGTTGTGTGAATGTAACTAAATATTAATGAAAGATTTTCTGTGTTTACACTCGCTATCAGTTGTTAATGCAGTTAATTTAATGAAATTAAGAAAACAACTCTCGTTATTATTTTATATATGGTAAATGTGCATTATACTTTAATATATCTGAAAAATAATACTACTACTAATTGAGTCCTGCCCATATAGCTCAATACACAATTTAACAACTGTATTAATATGTAAACAATCTTATGAAAATAAAACACATTTTCTAATACCTTTTTTTTAGTTAAAATTACTAGTTAATAACCAACAGTATGTAAAGTGGTTTTATATCTTTAACACACACAATAATGATACGATAAGGGACATTATGCATGAAACGTAAATCGGCGTAATACATCAAAAAGACTATATTTTTTCAAAAATCATATTCATATTCAGCTGTTCTCTCATTATCGGTCATAAATTCGCAGCAATACACTAAGAGTGATTTTATACATTGTCCAAATTTGATATTTAATAGAATATCAATGTGAATCCGGAACATTAAAGGTCATTTTCTTTCCTCTATTGTCAGAATAAACTAGCACGATGAACACTGACATTAAACACTATATTTTTTTTTTAAGGCAATCTCGTAGCAGATACAATGTATTTAAAATGTACATTTGCACGTTGTTTCAATGAGAAGAAACATTACGACTTCCTTCTTTGTATTGTTACTGATGATATCAATTAATACCTCAAATAGATTGGGTAAAACATCCCAATTTACGTATGTAAGATACTTAATGTTCTAGAACAATTCTTTAGCTCGAGCAGTCTTACAATTGGGCAAGTGGTAAATTCTGTTCTGCTTTCTGCTTCTCGAATTCTTAACTATCTGTAAATGTGAGATAGAGTTCGTGTTTCGTGGAAATTATATTATTTACGAATTCAAAGTAAATGTCTGTCTGGCATCCGTTGCTTGAATGAAATAACGAAACGAACCAAACTATAGCAGCTGACCAATGACATAAATAAGTAGACAATATATGTGTCTGGTTGGTGCCATATTAAATGTTGCAAGTCGACCTTTGAGGTAGACACACGACAATCAAACCGACGCAAGACAATTAAAAACAGTGCAAGATACATTTTTAGACGACATGCGACATTGGCACATTTCATTGTCGCATTGTCAAGCTAATATTTGCCAAGAAAAGTTGTATTACAAATTGATTGTCTTCTAAACTTGTCGCTTGTAATTGTTTAATATCGCACGTCGTGTCGTGCTTCGATTTGATTGTCGTCTGACGACATCAAAGGGCAACCGATGATATGCAAAGCGACGAACGATACGACGTGCGACATTTCAAACGTCAAGCGACATTTTATTGCTTAAGTATCGTGCAGTTGTCGACCGTGACTTACACCCATAAAGCACGACATACGACGTGTTAAGCGACGCGTTCTATTGGGCAAATATCGCTCACAATATCGAGTGTGGCGTATCGACCCATTGTAGATTACAATAAAAGCAGCCCAAAGTTAAAACGGCCAATAGTAAACATTACCCCTCAATGATCAAAACGTCTTTTTGAGTTAAAAAGGCCTAGCAAATGGTCGTTATTCGTTTGTGTTATTGTATAAGCTCAGAAAGATCAAGTTCTGGTGCTCTTATTATCATACAACTATTGAGAAGTCAGATTGTAATTGTATTGATTTCTCTATTATTGCAGTTTCATTGTGATGCTACAACGGTAATTCTTATTTACTCTTAAATATTTAATGAAATAATATGGACCAAATGTGAGGTTTGTACAACTTTAAACAAACATGTATACGTTTAAAATCATGCATGCTTCATTTCAGAAGTTTTCCAAAGACGTATTGTATCAAAACCTCCATAGTGTTGAACTATAGTGAGCAACGTCTACGTATATTCAAAACAGATGTAGATGTATGTCTGTAATAGACTGCTTAAATAATCTTCATTGTCTCCGGAACCTAACTACACAAATCATCCGCTCGGGAATCATGTCATTCGGTTGGCAGCTTACACGTATACGAGTATTCTCATTATATGTTCATCTATGCCTATAAATAATTTTCATTTAAATATGGAAGATTACTATTCCTCCGCTCGAGTAGCAATATGTCATTGTGTTGGCCATCTGGGAACTGCTGTCAAACACACGGTCTTGTGGGATTAATTTATTCAGAAGTGCATTGAGGTACAGTATGTATTGTATATAGTGCAACTGCGCATATCTTAGCTCTAAGAACAATTATTTTGATATCTTTGATACTCAATTATTAATTGTTTATTGTCGATCAAATACGTTTAAAAATTAATACTTTGTATAAGTTAAATACGTCCTTATTTGAATAATAAATTAGCTTGCTATTTGAAGCCCCATTAACACTCAAAATCAAAGAATATTTCGTAAAATATTTCTTAAAATATAGTTAACCCATAAATAATCAGTGTTACTTTTAGCAATAGCCAAATTTTCAACGCTAATGTGGTCAGGTAAAATAGATTTAACAAGATACAAAATGCTCTTTTTAATGTTATGTGGGACAATATATCCAACACACGCTCATGTACCAAGTTAGTGTTCGTGTGTCGTATGAACAGCTTTCGTTGGGGGAATTTAAAATGGAATATATTGTCCCACACAAAATACAAACGAGCTCTTTATTACTGAAATAAAATAAATAAAGTATCGTTTAATAAATAAGCGATATTACTAATTTTGTTTTTGGAAAATGCTTATGATTAAGTTGATTTGCGTAATTATTACTTTACATGAAATGTTCTTGTATTCTTTCAATAGTGCATTATAGAAAGATATGAATTAACGGTAGAATAACCGTGGGTTAATGAACAGACTTATATGTATACTGTTTCCTTATTTATATCAATATTTGTTGGATATCAATGCCGAGCAAAATAAAATAACAAAATGTTTTGATTATGTTTTATACGTAATTTGCTCTTCGTTAACGTACATTATTGACAAATATCTGCAAAATCTTAGCATTAGAAAACACGTTGAAATTCGATTGTATAATCTAAGCTAGTCTTTGTGAAATTAATATTGTTGATTTCAACGGATATAACCAGGTTCATTCGTAAACAACAATATAACCCTTCATGTAATTATTCAGACGTCTAATATGACAATAATTGCTTGTAATATTATGTGTTGATTGTTTTCACTCGCGTAGTATTGACACATCTAAATCTAGATACTATAAAACGTTATACATGACTTTTTGTTATTATTTACCCTCAGTTATTGAGTTAAAGTGTATTCATGTGCACTTACGGCCACGCTTAAACGTATACATATTTGTTAATATTACAACATAGTCCTAATGTAATGGCTGATAGCTATGTGGACCTAATGAATCAGAACAAACGTCTTACATCTTTATGTTCTACTTTTATCGAGGCCGTACAGCTTTATTAGGCTCCAGTAGTTGATTAGTAAATGGCACTCTGGGAAAGCTTTCATAATCATGTTCTGTTTGAACAGATGCTTCATCCGTCACTTGATGCGATTATTAATCGACCATTCATTACACTACCATCCATGTTCCAATTGAAAAGTGGCTTTGCAGTTTCATTTAATCATACTTGTGTTGTTATTATACGGACTCGAAAACTAATTGTTTGCCTTTTACCGGTGTTTGAACTGTGTGGAGTTAACACTTTACTTAGGCTTAAAATATAAGCTTTAGTGTTTGCGAAACAAAGTTCATACACCGATGAAATGCGAAATCATGCAAGTCAATTCCTAAATTATAACTCATTACTAATCAGTATGTTTTAATCTGTTTTTGTTAACACCATTTTGTTTAGAAAATGAGTATGTACACAAAGATCAGTGCTTTTCTTGAGTTCTGACGTGGAATTTCAGTATCTCTAGGGATGTTGTCGATACAGAGCGAAATGGTGAGTGCAGCTGTAAGGGATCATAAGTCAGCTTACACCCCAGCTTTTAATAAAATAGGACAACGTTATCAACATATTTAAATGAACATTAAATGAACGTTTTAATCAATATTGTTTGCTAACATTTCTTAAATAATTATCATAAGTCCAATTGAAACATGCTTGTGTACAAATGTGTGAAAGATCTTATACTTTAACGATAGTTTTCATTAATTTACCACATGCTCAGACTTAAGGTTATGTATGCAAACTTTAATAATGTACTTACTTGATATGTTTACCTACGCAATATATGGATCAATGACTGCTATAAATAAAACAAATCAATAAAACATTTTATCTATCTATTTAAATGGTCACTTTTCTATGCTAAAAAGTATGTCACACCTCCTTTCACTCTAATATTCTATCAATAAAATCCCCATATCTATTTTTGTTCTTAAACATAATGGTTAAACATGTTGCATCATTGGTGCGAAAAGGTATCATGTGGCATTTCATTTCAATGGCACATGGGTCGATATCTTGATTGCCTGAAATAGGCATTAGCTTTCGGCAACACTATTAAACAATCATTATTTTACTAGTGTTCATTAAATTCTGCATCAAACGAGCATCGAGTATGCCAATTTATGTGAAAGGCGTTTAACTGTCTTCGTGAATCCGTTGGTGTTTCCTGATTACATGAACTAGGTTGAAGACCTTTTCTGTAATGAATGTGCGAATGTCATCACCGAGTTGTATTCCGACAATAATTTTAGAGATATGTTGGTTGACTAGATCAATAATGGTTCCTACTCTTCGTACGTTATAATTGATTACATTTAAGTTTAATTATAAGTCCCCAACAAATTTCAACGAAGGGGAACTTTAGGTTTACCCACAGTCGATCATATTTGTCTCCGTTTACCCGTGTGTCTGTTTATTTGTGCGTCTGTTCTTCAGTCCGCCCTCAAAACTGGACCCTACGATTTCTCAAAGGAACTGACGTTCTTGGATGATACTTGGTCAATTTATAAATGGCAATGTGAGGATCATACACGACCAGTTTTATTCTTAAGGTCGGAACAATATGACCAAAATATATCAAACCTCAATATTATTACAACTGCATATATAGTTAAATACCATATCAGGAAGCCTTTAATATAAAGTGAGTTTATCATTTATCTGTTAGTCGATTATTTTGTCTGTTCATTTGTCAGTAGGAGAATAATTAATTGCTGGTAATTCTTTCAAAGTCTTGTTATTGTTAGTATTATTTACTGTGTGTACATGTATATCAGTGTTGTCAAATTTCATACAAGAATCGTATACTTACAAAGGTGAAGAAAAACAATCAGAAGTTACACATAAATTATTACAAATTTTGCTTCATCATTTTGCCCGTTTTGCCCTTATTGTACTCTTTATGCTGTGCATTTGACAAAATAAGTTGTGTTCGTTTTCTCCTGTTACTCCAGTCTGACTCCTTGGTGTGAACTTAGCGCCCGATGTTTGCATAATGGATATAGAAAATTACCAACATCAATTCATTTCCACCAATCTGATAGCCGTCAGAGAAATAATACTTTTCGTGAAATTCGTCCTTTTTCGGATAAACTAATGGAGATCCTGTAAATATGACAGTATATCAATTATAGTTCCGACAGCATCACATCGATGAACTAGCAGTTCTAAAGTGCCTAAATATGCATAGCCTGAAACATATCAGAACGGATCGAACTAACTATTTTCTTGAACTTCATTTTATCTCTACCTGGTATAAATAGGTATATATTTACATAATTATGCATAAGTATAGAGAACACAAAAATAATGTTTACATATTGTAATTCATGAAGCATTCCCATTAAACATATTAAAATGTTATCCACATTACGTTGTCCATGTGTCGTAAAACAAACAACAAATAGGTTTATATCTGCAATGTTCCGTAAAAAAATGAAAAGCTGAATCTAATTTCACAGATAAATTATATCACTTTATGGAGGGTTATTTTTCAACAGTGCACTGACTTTGCGAATACTACTTACTGCAGTTATATGTTTAGTACACGTAACTTGAAATACTGATATCATACAGTATTGCCTTGTCTGGGTTAAGAATATCAGCTCATAATATAAAAAGGAAGCTAGTAGATGGAACAATCAAATACGAATTCCACTCTAATAGAAAGTGCTGTAACAAGTTAGAGGATAATTCTTTTCGTGTTTGATGTAATTTGTTCAATGGTCTAGGAAATCAATAGGTAACGAATATTACTTTAAAGTTTACATGAGCAAACGTACCAAACACTTGTGTGAATCTCCACTGTATTAAGAAGAAAACAAATAAAAATTACGCCATATATGTTAGAAAAGATTTTGATCAAAGACAAAATTATCATTCATACTATGAATACACACGTTTATACATCTCATGGGCTTTTATTTAAATGTGTTGATTTCAATTAATTTTTTTGTTAATGTTTACCAAAAAGCTATCTATATACTATAAACTATGCGTTTTACCATTTATTGTGTAGACTGATAAAATTAATTGTCGTAATATTTTATAATTTAGTACCAACAATGACTGACTATTTCTATTCACTAAATATCATAATTCTAAACATGACTTTTTGTACTATCTGAATATCTCAGATAGAAAATATAAATTCCATGGTACAGACTATAAGTGTATGTCCTAAATGTTACAAGTGTCGTCGTAAATGTTCACATTGGAATTGAATATTCGTTTCATTAGTATTGCATATGTATATACTAATTGTTAGTTTTACCACGATGTTTTTTTGGAAATAAACTGTGTTCTGTTGTGTGTACTGAATAATACTTTAAAATATAATCAACAGTTGTCACACCTTCAATCAAGTGTAGATATATGTGTGTAATTATTTAGTTAATCGGGCATTGTACCAAGATAGCGATTACAATTTAAAATATAAAGCCAGGCATAACACTTAAGAAAACACCGTAAGTTCTGAAAACACGGGATTTTGTTTACGCAATACCTTCAGATGAACATTTTACATATTACTTATTGATCAATAATGTCGAGTAAAAACTTTTCGTTTTCTGTTTATTTGTTGAATTTGTGGAATTTTAGAGTTATTAGTTGACACCGTTTTCATACGAGGGTTTACTAAATGTCATGATATAATTCAATTTGAATCCGAACTAAATGATGTAGTACACGATATTTGATGTGTTTTATACATTTTAATTTTAATTTACTAATGATCCGAGAAAATGATAATTTAATGGATCGAGAAGCCTCGAGGGAATTGTATTTTGATCATATCATCCGTGTATACAAATCGATAATTTACCATTACTTACAAGTTTAAAAAACAAATGTTTTTTATTAAATTCCAATGCACGACTGTCATGTCGTCACACTTCCACAATAAAACGTATAATTAGATATGGAAAATATTACCTGCTATTTGTCACTGTTTCAAACATTAAACTAACGTTTCCCAGTTAACACCAGATACTCTTTTGCGAGTTTATTTTTTAAAACATTATCGTATGAAAGTACAGTATTAACAAAAATGATATATCAACTATTAATATATTATAACGGTATCGAACAATGTGTTTCTAAATGATGCCTTTACAATTCAAGAAAAGTTAGTTTTTTTATTTGTATTTTAATACCAATATTGTATTTAGATTTTGAAGAACATTGCATACGAAATGTCTACAAAGTATGAAGGTCAAACGTTCAATCCATTGTCTAGTAGCTACCATTTGTTTTAACCATACGTGAATGAAAAAACGTTGGCAGAGTGTACCGTTGTCATGTTGTGTAGTTTTTATTTTAATATTGTAATCCATATTGCGTATTTTACAATATAGTATTGTGTTAAAAATTGCATATATACGATATAGTATGATAGATAAAGATGTTTCCGTGTTGTTAAATGTAAAGTCCACGTGTGCAAACCGTAACAGCGAATGTTTCATTGTTATTTGAAACGAGTATACACATTAAATGCAGGTTAACATAAAATAGCACGTGTTGGTTGGGACATAACATGAAATGTGATCAAACTAAATATTTAAACTGTGCACAATGAAAACTCATAAATAAGGATCTTTCTTGTTATGACATGTTATTAAGTAACACCATCATTTCTGAACTCTCAATTCTTTACTATATTACTATTTTATGCAACTTAATTTTGTAACGACATTTGGCAAAATTAGCATCAATGCCGCTAAGCCTCTGTGTTTGTCAGTTCCACCTATGGGATTTACGGCACACAATTCGCTGGAAAGCATGGCGGAATTCCCTGTTGAAGATGGTGTAAATGATTGGATTCAAAGCGGAATTACAGTAACCGGCCCAAAAGACCACGGTGAAGACTATGTTTCCAATGCAATCACAAAAACTGGTAATAATGTACAATGTGAAAAAGGGAAACCAACACAATATGAACGTTGCCATGACTATACCAAGCACTATGGTAGCGCGTCGTTCACGTGCTTTTGCTACTTTCCGTTTGTGTCTTTCGTGTTCGCGCAGAGAAGCGGTTCGCCACCCCTTACTGTTTTTACCGTTCTTGCCATTATCTCTTTGCTTCTTCTTCCGAGACAATCGTGTGCCCAGAGTTTTGATAAAAACGTTATCAGCACCCTTGGCGGAGTTGCAACTCTTCTTGTCATTGTTCTCATTTAAATTATCGGCAACATTTATTTTACCTTTATCAGTTACTTTCTGTTCATTGTTTGGAACAACAACAACTTCATCAGTATTTCCTTCCTTTCCGAAAGGCAAAGCGTTATCTATATGATCATTTGAGGCACATGTGCATATTTCAATTGTTCTTTGCTTTGTTTCAAAACAGCAATCATCATCTGTGTCATGCTGATTGCTATTGTCAGTTAACAATTCAACTTGTGATTTAACATCTCTAATAGTAGATGAAACATTGCATGTATTCTCTATTTTCTGTTTGAGTTTTATAGCCTTCTTAGTTAGATTTTTTCGAGCCAATGCCCGAACTGCCATGTATATTTTAAAATAGACAAACACCATTATCACGCATGGAATATAGAATGAGCCCATTGTAGAATAAAGTACATAACCGATGTCATCACTCAATAGGCATAGAGGATAATCTGAAATCGGAAGCGGATTCTTCCAGCCAATTAGTGGAGGCACGCAAATAACAGCAGAAAGAAACCAGACGGCTGCTATCATAAGTGCGGCTCTTTTTTCCGTTCGTAGTCGCGAATACTCTATTGCTCTCGTGATTGACCAATACCTGTCAAGACTAATAAGGCAAATGCTTAGTATTGAAGCAGTGCACAGTAATACGTCTATCGCCTTCCATAGGTCGCACCATATTCGTCCGAAGTACCAATAAGCCATCATTTCATTGGCTAAAGAAAATGGCATAATTACCAAACCCAACAGGAAATCCGCAAAAGCTAAAGATGCGATGAACCAGTTCTGGATCGTATTTAGCGTTTTATCCGTAAAAACAGCTATTACGACGAGTAAATTTCCGAAAATTATTATAAACATGATCACTGATATCAAAACTGATGTTAAGATAATGTGCGATGTGCTGTAACCTTGTGGGAGCATTGCCGGTGAGGAGCTGTTGTTGTAACCAGCAATTGGTATCCCTGTTACGACTTCCGATGCCATGGCTGTCACCTTCTTATTTCATTCCGTTTACAAGGTTCCAATATAGGATGTTTAAAAGTTGACATGTGCACATAAATGTCTGCTTTAAAAATGAATAGGTATTGCAGATGGAGTTTATATATATTGGGATATTATGCGCAATTTCCATATTGCTTAAACAGGAAGGACACAGCGATTTCAAATTGAATATATCCGTTTCCTTTCCAATATGCAAACGTTAATCGGACCGATGGCATTATCTGTGCAAATTTCTTTCTTCATTATTTTGTGTTCGTTCCTGAAAATGAAAAACAATCAATATATATGTAAAGTGTTTAGCATCTGATTAAGTTATCTTCAAGAATAGTATAGATGTGGTCAATAACAGTTAATCAAACTATTAAACACTACACTGTAATATATGACCTAATTAAAACTATTCGTCTCGTGAAACATTTGAATCGTATATACACGTATTCGTTCCGAAAAATAGGCCATATGTTTGGACTAATATTTAATGAGACATTATTGGGTCAAATAAAAATAATTGCATTAAATATATTTAGATCTATAGTATAGCAAAGAATTAAACATATTAATTATAACGCAATAAGTACAAATAACAAATACAACCTTAGTATATTTTTTTTATAACATTCATTCACCTGTTTATATAAATGACATGGTAACTTAAATAGTCCACAAACTAACTGTGAGTGTTTATGATATAAATAATCAGTTGAGCAACACATAATATTACGGTAAATCAGTGAAAGTTCGGATAATTTTACAAGGACTCCGAATGTCAAGATGATGCGGTAGTGAATTCCGATATTATGAGGACGCTATCAGAGAAACATTGTTTGTCTCGGATTTTATGGTTGATTTATTTCATTTTTCTAACTTAAGTGGATAATACTACTGCGTTGAAAATAAGTCCACCTAAATTCGTGTAAACTGGAAACATCGTCCAACAGGACTCGGAAAGTATTAATATGTTGCATTACTTGCAGCAAACATTTATTGCGTCACACTCTAGTTTAATACACGTATTTTGACCAAACAATTCTCTTTTAAAATAAGGAACAATCAGTTCAATAAGTTTGAGAAACATTATACTATTCGATTCAAAAACGAATGTGTACATATGGAAAAATATTTTGTCATTAAGTATTTGAATATTTTTAAACAAATACGAATGACGTATGGTCAGGTTTATTGATTGGTCTTTGTATGAAAGTAGGAAAAAACTGTTCATGAACGTATGTTGACAAGATAGGAGCAAACGTCGCTGTACACATATGGCGAACAATGCAAAACGATCGAAATCAGTCCCCCGTATTTACCATTGTATTCAATACAGAATGGCAATCGCTCTTTCTTTTGTAAGATTAATAGGGTACTTGACAAGACATGTAATGGGCAGCTGAATACTACTACTGAACTTGTATGTAATGATCCAATGGCGACGGTATTAAATGGCCTTGTTTTGAAATCGATTGTCGACTACGAGAAATGACCATTACAAATCCCTATTCAATTAAAATTAACATGAACCATTAATAGTCAGAAAACAGCAGACGTCAATGACATGTAAATATAATATTAAGATTTATTCTGTACATATAATAAGGTTTAATGAAAATAAAACATCGATTGGAGACAACACGCACGCAATTCGAAAATAAGCTTCTTTTCTACCGGACTTAATGGAGTAAATTGTCTTTTATTCTTCGGACACAATCACGCCTTAATTGTATGTACCGTCTGAAATATAACGTGTTAGGAAATTTGACCGGACGTTATTCAGAATTCACTGCTAAATTATTCCCCTGGCCATGAGCATTGACAGGACTGATATCTTGCAGAGAACATTCACGTTTTATTCACCTTCTTAAATGCAGATTGCATCTGCAGTTAAATTGCTGTTAAATGAATTCGTTTAGGATCATACAATACTGCTGCTATATCTGGGTTAAACACCTGGCACTCATGAATAAATCTTATCGACGTTCTTTGTTTAAGTTTGTTGTATTAATAACATGACAATATATTCCAGATCAGTATTCAAACATACCCTGCTGTTGTATTTGATCTTTCGAAATAAATGAGAGCTCACTATCATTTATGCTAAGGTATTTTTTATGCACAACATTAATAACGAAATCATTATGTTTTGCCAAATCTGAAATCACATGCAAACTCAGACAAACTTGATATTCTTCGAAATATTTGTAATTGTTCATTTAAGCAGAATAATCTGGAAAACAAAACATGTAATGTCTGTCATATTTGCAAACGTTAAATACATATTAAGTGTGTCCTTATCGTTACTCGTAATTCTCTGTTCTTACCACATTTATGTTATATTGCTCTCGACTGTACATTTTTAAAGTGTTAAACAGTCAACTGAATGAATACTGATATGTATAAATTGCAAATGATAATGACCTGTAAAACCATATATAGTTTTAGCTTTACAATATAATCGGAGAGGATGTATAACATGATAGCTTGTATCATATGGCAACATATGGACTATACTTTGTAAATACTCTAAAATGATGTCGTTGTTTTGTGTTTGTTTTGGTATATGTTTATAATGCAACTTATAATACTTAATTACTACTAACCCAAATGTATAATTTTGCAATTTGTATTTTTGAATATGAGAATAATCATTACTCTCCGCAATTTGTTCCTCTCATATGATAAACTCGAGAAAGTAATATTAAATATATAAAAAATAAACATATCAATGAAGATCCTATTAATGCTTCATTTACCGTGTGAGTAAGGTATTTATATATATGCAGAATAACTAAAATTGTATCATAATTTCCTGGTGCATGATTTAAAATTGACTTTGTCAAAAGATAACTAATGAACAGTATGACATATCATAATCTTTAAACAGTTCTAGAAAAGAGGCAACTTATATACCGTATGCTTTATCATAAAGCACATATTCAACTTCAACTATCTTTAACGTACCTTCATTAAAAGAAATCCATTTATTAAGTTCTGGTTGTTATTTGCTGAGTAAAAACCAAATATTATTCCAATTTTCAAGTGTTGCGAACATTGAATAAAAGTAGCTGGTTAATATTTGTCCTCTATGTAACTATGATATGCGGATTGTGATTCTGTCCTTTTATAGGAGTTCAGCTCCTGCGCTGGTGCTTCGTTACAAAAGGCAATGGTTCTACTCTGCTTGGGTTTATCCAATAACGCCATAGCCAGCGATCAAAGAGTCTACATACAGCCCGTTCCGTTTATCTGTGGGCTGAATGAACAAAAAGGGCACTGAATTTGCTCACTTGTCCTTTTTAAGTAATTAAATGGCTCACATTCGACAAATAGTGAAAGGATTTCTTCTGATCTTTGAAATATACATTTCATGCAATTTTAAAATTTTATAAAATAGTGTTCTGGAATCCGCTTTTCTGGTTGGAAACCGTTTACCACGTTACTACGTGTGTGCCCTGGCACAAATCCAAGCCATATTATGTTTTAATATTTTTATTTTTATTCTTTATATTTTTTTATTTGTATTTATACACGTTTTTTGTTGATTAATTTATTCAATAAACTTTGTTTTATAATTAAATGTTGAATTATTCAAGATTGTGTTTTTAAGGGAATTACTCAATGGTAAACTCCTATTGATTCTCAACGTTCGTAGTTGGTGTTATATTATGCCATTCTACGAGTGTTTTTACAGGAAACGGCTTGTATCATATAGAAAAGTGCTAGAAGTAGTGGGCTTGCAATTTGCAACCACATTTCAATATAGTGTGGGCTGCAAAGGGTATGCACACTCACATGCTTATAGCACTGAATAATAAGTATTTTACGTAATAAATTACACAATTAACTGTCAAATAAGCTATATAATCCCAAGTCGGTCGATACTCCAAGCTGAATATTCCGTGTATGTCTTTACCAACACACTTGAAAAGACAATATTATATCGTGTCATAACACCTATTTGATCGACTAAGACATCAATTACCTCGATGCCTCGAAACCGAATGTCTAGCTTGTTCAATCGTGTTCTTTATAGAACAGTTGTTTTCTCGACGACATGGGCACTTTCTCTACA
Source organism: Dreissena rostriformis (assembly GCA_007657795.1). NCBI lineage: Eukaryota > Metazoa > Mollusca > Bivalvia > Myida > Dreissenidae > Dreissena > Dreissena rostriformis. Next base: position 105,961 of record VMBQ01001821.1, on the reverse strand, counting down.
GCCGACGTATCCCTTAGTTCAAAAATACCTATTTGGTTAAAAAATGTATTATTCTTTTTAAACAGCATTACTGGGCCAAGTATTGCAAAAGCACAATACATGTTTAAAGAATCGTACTAAAATGAGTACATAATTTCATGAAAATATAATAATTTAGATATTTGAAGATTCTGCCAATTTAATTAGCGTTTAATAAAAACAAACCAAATACATGTCAGTCATTGTTTTATGTGGGCTCATCTATGGCTAAATATGGCATTTGTATACAATAAGCATACATCAGAGTTTAGCAGCAACTTAAAGTAGACGATGTATGTTGTTTAAAATAAATTGGGAGAGGACGTTACCAGGTACAAAATCCTAAAGACATCAGTTCATGCAAAAAACATGAAGCAGATTTCAACAGCAACATTCAACTAAGGATATTACTTGTATGCGATTAATATTCCGAGCTCTTAAGGAGCAACATGAACCTAAAGACATCATTTGTATGCAATAAACATGCAGCAGATTTCAGCAGCTACATTACCTATATTACTAGTATGCAATAAATTTGCAGCATAATTCAGCAGCTACATAAGCCTAAAAACATCATTTGTATGCACTAAACATGCAGCAGATGTCAGCAGATTTCAGCAGCTACATTACCTAAAGATATTACTAGTATGCAATAAATATGCCAGGTATTTCAGCAGCTACATAAGCCTAAAGACATTATGTGTGTGCAATAAGCATGCAGCAGATTTCAGCAGCTACATAAACCTTAATACGCCATGTATATGCAATATATATGCAGCAGAATTCAACAGCTACATAAACCTTAAGACATCACTTGTATGCAATAAACATACAGAAGCTTTCAGCAGATCTTACAGATAAAGACGGCATTTGTGTGCAATTAACATATGTGCATGTTTCAGAAGCTATATAAACATGATGTCGTCCTTTGTATTCAATCGAAATATCAGTGCAAATAGGTTAAGCTAAACATAAATGCTTCATTTGCCATTTGTTTTACCTATTAAGTTTAGTCTTACTATAAAACTATATGAACCTGTATTTCCAGACAAAAGAGCCCTTTGTTCGTTTTGGCAGACTCTTTAAAACCTGCATAAACGTTCAAGTTGGTCATTAGTCATGTCTGGGTGCGTATATTCGGAAAGACCTTCACGTGTTATCCCAATATAATTGATTTTTGAATCAATATACTGAAATATTGAACATACCCATTTATAAAAAAGTTGACAAATATCATACTGTAAACCTAAACATATTTACGTGCTTTTGACGCCAAAAATGTAAGTATAGTATTTTTATATGTAGTGTTTCCTCAGTATTGAAGCAACATAAATTCCCATTGTTAACGTTCATCCTAGTAGCGCGGAAGCAATTTTGCATAAACATTTCATTTGAATATTGGAGGCATTACGTAGTGCTCGGCGTATGCATCGCTGAACACATGCCTGTCTTTGAAAAGATTGACACACACTGGGCGTGACACTTATCTTTATAAAAAGCATACATGTGATATTCTGTTATAACATATAATTGGATATCCTAATAAATTAATATTTCATAAGTGAGTCTTATCCACTGTATTTCAACTTGTACTTTTAACATCATGGCCATCAAGCAGCAAGTATGTTTTCCTTGTTTGACTGTTTTGAAAAATCGTTTTGTCCGATACTACAGACTGAATTAAAGACTTAAATCACACAAACATTAGATTGGTAATCCTATATCAAATTTCGTTATATTTTTTTGTTATTAAACAACATGAACCACATGGAACCCCAGTGGCGTTTCAATCTCTATTAAATGGCTATACTAGTAGCACTTGCATCGTCATGTCAAAACCTTTAGAATTTATTACAAATTATGTCATGTTTCCTTAACAAATTATTGACACATTTATTGAAATTGTGAGGACTTTGTTAAAATAAATAACCATCAGTGAGCGTTGCAGTTTAGCGTATATATTTGAATACAAATTTGAAAGTATTCTTGTGTAAGGTCAGCAAACCCTTTTGCATATTCTAAACGACGGTTGCGAATACAATTGTTAAGCCCTATGTGTACATTTTGTTTCAATATTTATAATAAGAAAGTCCATGTATCATGTTTAAAATAATATTTTATTAAATGAAATATGAAAAGAAATGTTTACCACATCTGAAAATAGAAATGTATAGTCTAATATCATAACATGCGTCATTTTTATAATGGGACTAACCAGTGGTATTAACTCACGCACACAACAGCACATACGTCTTATATTTGTGATCACATTTTATTGTGTGTGATCATCAGTATTATTGTATTCACTCAAAGTGTATTTCCAATTATAAGGCGACCGTATCGTTTAAGGTATTCTTTAGCATGAATCATCCAAATCTTGGTGGAAGATTTGTGTATTGACATTGCAATAGTCGTATAAAAAAAGTGGGATAAAACTGAAACTCTTTTATTGTGTATGCATGTTTATTAATCACAATTAAAAAGACAGTCCCAAACAAAAATGCATTTATTGCGCATTAAATTAAAATATTAATAATTTGAAGAAACAACCTGCAATTGAAAGTAAATGTTGGTGATTCTTATACAGACACTCGATGATTGTTACAGCACTGTAAACGAAACATACCCGCATGTCTATGTCCTACAGTTCACACTGGTTATTTAATAACGTGTATGGCTCTTCTGCAAATGCCGTGATTAGTGTGTATGGTGTTAACTATTCGTTTTATTTCTTTTCTTGGACATGATAATAATCCGTTCCATTAGAAGGGCGCTTGCAAAAAGGGCATATGAATTCACTCGATGCTTCTATCAAGAGAAATCGCCCTCTTTAATATGACAATAAATCTTAGTTAACAGACAACTGACCGTGTTCTACGTCGTATTGCAGAGCGTTTATGGTCTCAGATTATTGGATCGCTCCAAGAATTGCTTTTACAGCTGAACAACGCTATTTTGAACACCGCTATTTTATACACCGTTATTTTTATCCTACCGTCCTTCATTCCAATTTCCTAATACGAATTTATCTCTATTTTAAACTAACATTTCAGTCTCAATAACGTTTTCACACTTTATAATCAGTGTTTATGTCTAAGTCGCACATTTGAATTCATCAACGGACAGTGTTTCTGCGCCTTCCATTGTTTCATGGTTTACCGAATCAGCATGTATTGACGCAATTCAATTCACATGAATGAGGTTACTGCAGTTAAATTCGATGTCGCGAAAATTCCTTAACTAGATAAAAAAATCTTATTACGGATATTTACGTACTGTTCAAATTAGTTCGCATACTCAAGTTTTTTTCAAAATATTTTGAATATCTACGTACTTTTAAAATTACTATTAGCTTGTTGACATGCCCACTAAAGTACGTCATTTCTGAAAAACGCTCAGCATTTGTCAGGAAATTAGGGACATATGTCGTCTGCAACTTACCGCAACGATTGACACACTTGTTCCGGAGGGATGGAAACTATTAGTGCCAAACATAATTTAATAGAAGGTCTGACACGACATCACATAGCTTCACCAGTCATAGATCGCATGAAATTAAAATATATTCTATTTAGAGTTCGGCTATTTATTTACTTGGATATGAAATTTATTTCAGAACAATTGATTGTTTGCATAACTGTGCGTTTTGCATAACATGTTACCAAATCCACTTATTTTTTGTTATATTTTAAAACAAACAAAACACTTATTCAATCATCGTTTAAGAATTTTCCATCAGCATTCATTTCATATGGACTATATATTACCAAACACTAATCCATTATATTGCAGCTAGTGCGATAAACGATTTCACAGGCGTCGGTACGGCGTTGAAATCAAACCCCATGTGAGTTCTGTTCATGTTCTTTACGAGACAAATCCCACTCACGAATGTTACCAAAAATTGTAGCTATAGATTTATTGTAGTCAAATGTGGGTTTAAAACACGATTATGCTGGCTTAAGTTTTAATCTTTATTCAACCAGAAAAATGTTAGAAATTAAAGTTATAGCAATGAAGGATAAGAGAATAGAGAGGCTTGCAAGTCGATAGTTTCAAGGTATTTTATTGATGCAGCTTAAGTTAAGGACAAACGAAATTGCAGCTGATCCGGAATGCAATTCAACAAATCTTACAACATTATATGTGACGCTTAAAGTCTCAATGCTCCAGAAATACGTTGCAGAAGCGGCTGTTAATCAGGTTACAGACAGCGGTTGTCCTTGATATCTGTACAGAAGACTAAGACAAGTTTTTGCACTGACATCCAGTAGTTATGGTAGTTAGAATGTTATCATTCAAATGCAGGAGTGACAAAGCCGTATCTATTGCTTAATTTAAATTATATTTAAATTACGTTTTCTCATAAGTATATACACACAAAACAACGTGTAGATGTATGTGTGAAGATAGATCAATATCTTCGATATAAATTAGTGAGTAATGCATATAACTTTTAATAATGTGTAGTGTGTTGTCTAATAAAAATGTTCATTTAAAAAGCAAGCATTTTGAGGGAAATATGATGTGCAATATCGGTTCATTTTGTTTTAACTGTAACAAACAAACGTATTTTTATAAACCAGTTAATTAAATTGGGCTTAAGTAAGTCTATTACTTCTATCAACTAGAATTACATAATATCATAATGTTTGGCTTAAACATCATTTTTATCAAATGTGTTCTCTGTAACACAAAACAATTGTTTATAAACAAAATCAAAATAATCCTCCGTGTACATACTCTTATGACGTTAGACTTTGATCTTTTATAATCTATTAAACTGAGATGTAGGCAGTTTCATTTATTTAATTTGTCACTAAGCGTGCTATGTTCTCCCGCGAGATTGATCCTCGTACATGTTGAAGAAGTGAGGCCTCAATCTCAGCTCTTCCATGCGACAATAGTGAATTAAATAAATGCCGTAAATACGTATGTATCATGTATGTTAATGTTTAATGCTTGTTTGTCATTCATTATTTGATGTCATCTGTAGAGTAGAGATAAACGTAATAAACGTAATTTAGCCAATATGACAATGCCAGTGTTCTTTCAATGGTCAAGGGTGTCTACATAATGTTAACGGTATTTCTTTTTACTAATGAAAAAGCCATTGTTAAGCTTAATCGACACTAACTATACAAAGACACTTTTGCTTCATCAAAGATGTTCGACAAAAAAATACCTGTTATACAATGAAATATATCAACGTATTACGGCAGACTTAAAGGGACTTGTTCACGCTTTGATAAACTGACAAAATTGAAAAAAAATCGGATTTGCAAATTTTCATTGGAGTTATGATATTTGCAATAAAACATTAATACCAAAAATAGACCATGCTCTAAAATATCCATTATATGCAACTTTTGACGATTTCAAAACCTGAAAATTATAAAGCGTCTCAGACGCGAAATGAGCTATTTTTAGTGATATGTTGTGAATGGGATCCCAGCTAGTATACCAGAATGCAGCATGCGCATGCGCGCTGCGCTAATCCGCTGTCGGTTTACAAACAAATCATCGGACGAAATCTGTGATCGAAATTGTAAAAAAGAGAAACAAAAGACCGAGGTCAGCGATATCGCTCGAAATTAATGGCGATATGACTGAGTGTTTGCAGAACCATAGAAGTATCGTTGGAACAGACGAAGACAGTGTCATGGCTTAAACACAGGAATTGTAAGTTCTATATTTTAGAAGCTACATCTTAGTTTTCGGCAAGTGTTGCGTGTTTACAACGGAATTTTAGCAAAAGTTTGGATAGGTATTTAGTTTTATCGTATGGATATTTTACGCTGCAAATAAATACCTATTATACAATGAAATATATGAACGTATTACGGCAGACTTAAAGCGACTTGTTAACGCTTTGATAAATTGACAAAATTGAAAAAAAATGTTTCAGATTTGGAAATTTTCATTGAAGTTATCATATTTGCAATAAAACATTAATACCAAAAATTTACCATGCTCTAACATATCCATTATATGCAACTTTTGACGATTTGAAAACCTGAAACTTATAAAGCGTCTCAGACGCGAAATAAGCTATTTTTTTGTGATATGTTGTGAATGGGATCCCAGCTATTATACCATAATGCAGCATGCGCATGCGCGCTGCGCTTATCCGCTCTCGGTTTACAAACAAATCATCGGACGAAATCCGTGATCGAAATTGTAAAAAAGAGAAACAAATGACCGAGGCCAGCGATATCGCTCGAAATTAATCAATCTTGGCGATATGACTAAGTGTTTGCAGAACCATAGAAGTATCGTTGGAACAGACGAAGACAGTGTCATGGCTTAAACAGACGAATTGTAAGTTCTATATTTTAGAAGCTACATCTTAGTTTTTGGCAAGTGTTGCGTGTTTACAACGGAATTATTATTATACATTTAATTTCCTCAATTTAGCATCGATTTTGTTGTTTCTGTAAATTAATATATGATAATTTTTATATTCTGTCGGTAAATTAAGACAACCCTTCTTTTCAAGGTATTTAAAAACACGCGCCGGCTAAACTGTTGCAAGTTTCACTNTGATAAAATTATAAAGCGTCTCAGACGCGAAATGAGCTATTTTTAGTGATATGTTGTGAATGGGATCCCAGCTAGTATACCAGAATGCAGCATGCGCATGCGCGCTGCGCTAATCCGCTGTCGGTTTACAAACAAATCATCGGACGAAATCTGTGATCGAAATTGTAAAAAAGAGAAACAAAAGACCGAGGTCAGCGATATCGCTCGAAATTAATGGCGATATGACTGAGTGTTTGCAGAACCATAGAAGTATCGTTGGAACAGACGAAGACAGTGTCATGGCTTAAACACAGGAATTGTGAGTTCTTTATTTTAGAAGCTACATCTTAGTTTTTGGCAAGTGTTGCGTGTTTACAACGGAATTTTAGCAAAAGTTTGGATAGGTATTTAGTTTTATTGTATGGATATTTAACGCTGCAAATAAATACCTATTATACAATGAAATATATCAACGTATTACGGCAGACTTAAAGTGACTTGTTAACGCTTTGATAAATTGACAAAATTGAAAAAAAATGTTTCGGATTTGCAAATTTTCCTTGAAGTTATCATATTTGCAATGAAACATTAATACCAAACATTTACCATGCTCTAACATATCCATTATATGCAACTTTTTACGATTTGAAAACCTGAAAATTATAAAGCGTCTCAGACGCGAAATGAGCTATTGTTTGTGATATGTTGTGAATGGGATCCCAGCTAGTATACCAGAATGCAGCATGCGCATGCGCGCTGAGCTTATCCGCTGTCGGTTAACAAACAAATCATCGGACAAAATCCGTGATCGAAATTGTAAAAAAGATAAACAAATGACCAAGGCCAGCGATATCGCTCGAAATTAATCAATCTTGGCGATATGACTGAGTTTTTGCAGAACCATAGAAGTATCGTTGGAACAGACGAAGACAGTGTGATGGCTAAAACACACGAATTGTAAGTTCTATAATTTAGAAGCTGCATCTTAGTTTTTTGCAAGTGTTGCGTGTTTACAACGGAATAATTATTATACAGTTAATTTCCTCAATTTAGCATCGATTTTGTTGTTTCTGTAAATTAATATATGATAAATTTTATATTCTGTTGATAAATTAAGACAACCCTCCTTTTCAAGGTATTTAGAAACACGCGCCGGCCAAACTGTTGCAAGTTTCACTGTTCAGCATACTGTGATAACGGCAAGCTCTTCAACTAGGCACGGTCATTAGCCCCCACCATGTCCTGGCCTGTCATTTGTGTCGCAAATAGGTACCACACCTTCATGGTCATGTGTCAGGAACTGGAGAGATGACATCTTACTTAGAGTACGCAAACAACCCTGTCTAAGTAGATGTTAATTGATAAAATAATATATTTATATTGGTGAAGATTCTATGTGCTTCCTTGGTTATATAATTGATTTATCATTTTTTACTAGAAACTTTAAAATTATAATGTTATGAAAACCATAGGATATCCGATAGCTGGTTTGTTTCCTGGACTGTTCACATAACTTAAATGGTGATTGGTCATGAAATTATTTCAATGCCATTCTCCTCCAATCTCTAGTAGTACAGTAATTGTCGGTTAGTGACTCAAGTATGATAACTTCATCATAAGTTAATACTTGTAAATCAAGTAGCCCAGAAAAGTATTGGTAGGTTCATAAGTTAATACTGGTGAATCAAGTAGACCAGAAAAGTATTGGTAGGTTAACTGATTGGCATGATATGAATAAAATATTTTTTAAAAATTAAAAAGTTATACTTAAAGTTTTTGTGTACGTTTCAAAATTACAAATATGCTTATATGTAATTTCAGAGTAAATCGAAGGCAGCCAACAATTGGACAATGGTGCCAAACAATGAAAAGAAGGGATACATGTACATGCCGTGCTTGCATATATAGTATTTGCACTGAGTACACAGAGATCAACAAGGAAACATCTCTTCGATCAAAGTTCCTTGTTGATCCAGCTTATCCAAAGCCGATTGCCTCTACAAAAATGCCCCTCATCCATCTGAGGCTAATGAGGAGCAACAATATCCAATAGGTCAAGGGAAAGCAACCCGGAAACAATTAGTAGATTAACTTATAAAAATTGGTACATGGTGTATGTAACTATGTTGTTTTAACTTACTTTAACATACCATTATTATGAATTAAAAACTTGACAAAGCTGAAATCAATGATTACTGACTATGGATGGGAACATGTTGTGTGCATTTGGCAGCATGGTCTTATAGGATGTATACCATTGAGTATGAAAGTGCATGTGTAACCCTTGCTGTTGGTTTTTCTGTCAGTTGATGACCTATTTGAAATGATGCTTGAATTTATTTGTGTAATATGAAGGCGTGACCAAATGTGTGACATTATGGTTGACTGTTCTTTCATCATTGTTTTATACTTATGCTTATACATACAAATCAGTTATGTGATAAAATGTGATTATTTTTTAATAAGTTAACTGCTTATAAAGAAAGGGCTGAAATTTCATTGTTAAAATATTCATGAACATAGCATAAGACTTGGAGTGTCTTGATATGCCATGACAATATTGTTTTTGTGTTTTAAGTGTGTAAGGTATTGTGAATTTTGTTAATTGTTTTGTTATGACAATAGAGATCAAAAGTATTTAATCATAGATCACTCTGAAACAGAAGAATTTTTAAAAACCTTGTCTGGCAAATAACTACATAAACATTGGGCTGAGCATTTTCCTGATTTTTTTGTCACAAATCAAGACCATGAACAGGAATTGTTGTCTCCTATAGGTGTAAGGTATCGTGAATTGTGTTATTTTTTTATGGTAGACCCATGATCAAATATGGTGAGTTAATTGTTTTGTTATTATAATAGAGGATCCAAAGTATTCGATCATAGGTCACTCTGAAACAGAAGAATTTGTGAAAACTTTCGTCAGGCAAATACATAAATAAACATTGCATACTGCATGTGCGTAAATAGTCGTACGAGATTTACCTGTGCTGTCCACAACAATCAGGCAAACAATTTTCGCTTTATTGTATTTTATGTTGAAAGGGAGTCTCTTAGCAAAAATACATATAAGGTGGAAAGTGTTGCCCCTGATTAGCCTGTGCAGTCTGCACAGCCTTATCTTGGACAACCTTATGCGCATGCATTAAAACCCCTTTTCCCAGAGCGAGGCTCACATATTTATTAAATGATTGATTAAGTCTTTTCACATAAAATATTTTCAGAAACTTTCAGTAAAACATGTTTATTTAATAGCAGGCGCAGCAAAATCAGATGTAAATTCATATTATTGATCTGTGTTACATAAAAATACTTACATATTGTTGCTGGATATAAATGTGGAAAGTTTGAATATGAATTACTAAAATACATTTTAATTTTCTAAGAACTGCCTCTTTTTTTTAAGAAATACTGTACGTATGCCCCTGTTATAATTCTGACAAAAAAAAACAAGATAAATAAATAATGATTAATAGAGCAGTAAACTTGGTTTTCATTTTGTATACAAAGGATAATTATGTTTTTATTATTTACACTATATTGCAAGAAATAAGATTACATCATTTAATAAAGAATGCATTACTGAATTCAAATTTGAAACAACAAGTTATCCACTTAAATGTTGCGAACATTCTCAAGCAACAAGACTTAACAAGCTGTTAACAATAATTTTATTTACTACTTCCTGTGAAAAAAAAACTGAAAAACACTATAAACATAGAATTCCTGAGGATTAAACAATTATGATGCAATGTCACCATCCTACTCCTTGGCCCAGAACAAACCCTCATGGTTGCTAGTTAGACTTGGATATTTAGCACGGATCACCTCCAAACAAAAAGCAGGTACAGTTTTGTTGTGATCCCGTTGAAGGCGTCCATGTATCCACAGAATGTACTGTGATCATTTTGTATCCACCACAACTTCAGCGCGAACACATTGTTCCGAAACGTTTCCTGGATAAGGAGGGTGAGAGGATCAGTCACCACTATNTGCAGGAACATAATCGCCACTGTTTTGACAGTAAATGAGTTAACTTTTATACACTTTTGATTTTAAGCTGAATCAATTACATGGGAAGTTTAAACATTATTCTATATTCATATTACAAGCAACAATATTTGATATAAATAAATTGCGTTACTAATTCCGTCAAACAGGGCCCCGTTTCATCAACGATCGCATTGCAACTTTACTACCAAAATATCGCACATTTCTTATCGCAATTTGCGTTTCATCAAATATCGCATCGCCGATTTGAGTTGCGATATTCGCACATCGCCAATATTGAGGCTATTTTGCGTTTCATCAAAAATCGCACATCGCAAGAGCACCTGTTTTTTGCGATATTTTGCTTAAAACATGCGATCACACAAACCCAGTCCCACATACAAATATAATATTTGATATAGATAAAATGCATTAATAATTCCATTAAACAGGCCCACAGAAACATAAAATATTTTTTATAGATAAAATGCATTTAATATTAATTATGTTAAACAGGCCAACAGAAAAAAATAAACATGAACAAGATGTGTTTGTGAAACACTATGTCCCCCACATATTTGACCTTTGACCGTGAAGGATGACCTTGAACTTTCACCACTCAAAATGTACACATGCATGCCAAATATGAAGTTGCTATCTTAAATATTGCAAAAGTTATGGCCAATGTTAAAGTTTTACGAATTTTGACCCATATATTTGACCTTTGACCTTGAAGGATGACATTGACCTTAACCTTTCACCACTTAAAATATGCAGCTTCATGAGATACACATGCATGCCAACTATCAAGTTGCTATCATCAATATTGCAAAAGTTATGGCCAATGTTAAAGTTTGGCGCAAACAAACCAAAAAAAAAACAACAACAGAGAGGGCAAAAACAATATGTCGACCAGTATAGACAGGGGGACATAACACTTGGTCATATTCAACAACAGTAAACATACTGGTCTCTGGCTTGTACAGTTTTGTGAGGCCATGCCACAACAAAGCTGGTCTTCATCATGGTCCACCAAATGGACAAGGCTTGCAAACACACCATCATGGTTAGCTTGAGGATGGTCCAAGCTGGGCCAGGACAGGCTGTCAGGGATAACTGCTGGCTGTCTGACAGCAATTTCCTTCAACAGCTCCTATGCTTCCGTATAAGTAAGGTGGTCTATGATAACCTAGAAAAGACATTTCTGCATTTAACCATAAATACAATAAATGTTTTGAACTTAAAGCTAAGAATTATGACACAAGATGTAACGACATGTACACATAGAATTCTTTATTTTTCATGACACCATTTTTAAACATTCATGTCAGTTTTTTTTGTAAAATTTCAAAATTCACCTAGTGTAGTGTAGGGTAATAATTTAAAATTCTTTGCTCATGTAGCAACCCAATACTCTCTTTGCCAGGTTATCGCTTCCTTTTTTCTTTACCAGTACGCACTGGCTGAACAGATTCATCACTAGCACAAGGTGTTAAAGTTGATAAATCATGTTTTACATACAAAGACTTTATTTTATATATCAACAATTAGTGCGTTGAAATGTGGTTTCCATTCAAGATTATTGTGAAATGACATTTATTTTTGTCAATGACACCACAACTAGTCTGAATATCTGAAAACATTATCTACAAATTATTTCAATATTCTCAAATGAAATCAAAAGAAAAAAATGCAGCTATATAAGTATACATTTTCTGTTTGTTGCACTTAAGTGACAAAATCCAGTGATCCCTTCTTCATAAACTTCTTGGTTTAATTATGGCTGTGTCCTATTGAAAAAGTAAATACACAATTTAAACCACTTTTTAAAACTATTTATGGTCTCTATTCAATAAGTGAATTGTAAATATCTGGTATTATTATCTNTTTTATACCACGATATCATTAAAGCTCTTGACGAAGGCAAAGAGGTTTGAGCCGTTTTCTGTGATATTTCCCAAGCCTTTGACAAAGTGTGGCATCCTGGGCTCCTCAAGAAACTATCAGCAGCAGGAATTCAAGAAACCTTATAAATTGGTTCAGGTCTTATTTATCAGACCGTAAGCAGCGTGTCGTCATTGGCAACTCTTCTTCCTGTTGGACTACAGTTGAAGCTGGCGTCCCGCAGGGGTCCATACTTGGTCCACTCCTCTTTCTATTCTACATCAACGTCATAGTTACAGACATCCAGGCAAACATTCGTCTATTCGCCGACGACACCAGTCTGTACATAATTGTTGAAGATCCAGCCTCATCTGCTGTCACTTTAAATCTTGACTTGTCTCGCATAATCTCATGGTCCAAATCATGGCTGGTCTCATTTAATCCCTCAAAACCGAATGTATGCTCTTTTCGAGAGAATGCATCAAACCTATTCATCCACCACTTTTAATGGAACAAACTTCGATTGCCCAAGTCAAAACTCACATACATCTAGGCTTGGTCCTTTCTGAGGACACCAAGTGGTCTTCTCACATATCATATATCCTTGAAAAAGCCTGGCAGAGAATCGATACTCTTCGAAGCCTGAAATATACACTGACAAGGTCAAATCTTGAAAAAATGTACATCACCTTTATAAGACCACTTCTTGAGTATGGCGACATAATTTGGGACAACTGTTCTGTAGCTCTAAAGATTTACATTGAATCTGTCCAAGTTGAAGCCGCTAGGATCGTGACAGGTTCTACAAAGTATTGCAATATCGACCTCCTTCTCAAAGACCTAAACTGGGAATCACTCTCCCAACGAAGAAAAAAAAATAGTATGATGTAAATATACAAAATGCAGAACAATAAAGCACCCTTCTATCTATGTAACCTGATCCCAGTTCGCACACCCCAGGCCTATGACCTCCGATCCCAAAACTGAAATACCTCCAGTTTACGCAAATACTCAACTTTATTCTAACTCCTTCCTCCCTTCCGCCATCCGCTACTGGAACAATCTTTCTCCTGACATCAGAAACTCCAATTTACTTCTTGAATTTAAGAGAAAAATCACTCAATGTCCAACAAAGTCGTGACCAATATTCAACGTTGGTGATAGAAGATAACAAATCTATCATTCTCTTCTGCGACTTGGCTGTAGCTTGAACTACGATCTCCATCGTAGAAACCGTACTTCTACACCGGATTGCAAATGTGGTGCCATTGAAATTCCGTCTCACTTCTTGATTCACTGTCCAAGGTATCAGCACATACGACAACATTGTTTAACTAATCTTATCCATGCGCAACAACCGTAAATAACCTTCTTAATGGTGACGAACATCTGACCTATCAGGTAAACACTATATTATTTTTTCGCGTCCAGAAGTTTATTGAAGCAACTAAACAATTTAACTCGTAGAACAATGCTGCTGTGAACTTTGACCCGACCCTAGTTGGGGCCTTTGTGACACTACTCCTCAGTACCTTCTTAATCAATTATCCATTTTGTTTGTATGACATATATCCACACTACCATGATTCCGTTTTAACTTTGAACCCGATTCAATCACAATCCTAACATTAACGTGAGCACATCCATGTTCTTCTGGCCGCCTAAATGCAAAATATATATGAGTCAACTCCACCATGGAAAAGAATTATAATAAGCTTTATGCTTGTTTTCAAATCCATAAATTAACACTTTTCAACAATGTATTGAATTTTATGATTACGAAATGAATAAATACGTGTAAACTAAATCAATGAACAATAAGATGCACGAAAATACATTGGGACGAGTTGTCTTTCGGTTGGAGCGAGTTACCATATGTTTGATGCGAGTTTGTTTTGGGGCAAGTTGGTATTGGGGCGAGTTGTCTGGCGCCCGCTACATGCATTTGATGCCATGAATTACAAAACTGTGTAACTATTTTCAAACATATTTTTGTTATTCAGTTTATTTATAAAATAGCTGTGCAGAAGAAACTGATATAAATACATTAATTATGAGTTTTCGGTTTAAATTAACAAACTACCAGTACCATTCAAATGCATTTTAGTGAATAATAAATGTCATTGTCATATAACACACAATAATGAATATGTCAATAAATGCACAGCATCTTGATTTGCCTGCCAACAAATAAAATTATGAGGAAAGTAAAAAGATACTGTAATGCTTTTTGTTTAAATGATATTAGTACTCCAAGGCTGAGGATAATTTAATGTATTTGCGCGAATACTTACGTTTATTCTGTATTCAACTTGGCTTATAATTTTGGTCTCTGTCTGTAAACGAGAGAATGAGTATTTACGCGTTCTGTGATGTATATGCATATACTTATGTAACGAAACGAATCATTTGATCAGTTATTCTATTTTTAACCTACTTTTATAAAAAAAAATCGTACGCACTATTGAGATAAACAATAAAAAAAATATCTTCTTCTTCCGTGGTTGACGATACAGATTCCGCCACATGTGTTGTTGATGGTGGTGTTGTTGTCGCAATGCGTGTTTATATTAAGTCGGGGAAAAACCTATTTTTATTGTTGAGTTTTACTCCAAGGGTCAGTGGTTCGAGCCTTGGTGCGGCTTACTTTTTTCTTTCTTATTTTAACTTTATTTTTGTTTTATACTGGAGCACTTTATTTCCGATGTTTAAATTTATCAATTTAAAGCATTAAATGAAAAACTTCAAAAAATGCAATTTACGTGTGAACAAGTCCCTTTAAAGGTGTTGAAAACAATCTTGGAGGCCAAACATGATTGTTTTTGGACAATCTCTAGATACAACTGTAAACAGAAAGATTCTCAACTGTTGAGTTGTCAATGGTTTTATAAAAAGACTGTTTCGTTTTAGTTATCAGTTTGAATGTGTAAGCTAACGAACCTCATATCGACGATGCGTGTATTAACTAAGTCAACTAACAATATAGAAAACCAATCAGAAAACATTTCATGGATTTCCTTTTGACTGTCGAAAGAATATCGATAATCGTTCGAATTTAAAAAGAAAAAAAATATATGTTTTTTCATAGCAACATTTTCTTCCAATTTTTTTAATAATCTGAAACTGTGCATTAATTAAATTAAACTAAAACTATTGACCTAATAAAAATGCAAGAATGTCATTCAGGTGTACACAATTAATAATTTTCCTCAAATTAATCTAAGGTATTTAAAAAAATATTGTTTTGTTGCTTGAAAGTAAATACTTATGATTGGAAAATGTTCAGACCAAAAATGACTGTTAAACATCTGAAAGGAAAATATGCCTACATGTATAAGTTCTACCATGTCAGATGGTTATTAATAAAGTCAGTTTTATTTTATATAAAATTAAAGCTATTCCATTGCCAAGGCGCTTGGATAAAACGCACATAAATTCACTCGATGCTTTTACCGAGAGCAATCGCCCTTAATAATGAGACAATAAATCTCAGGCGGCTAACAACTGACCATGTTTATCGTGCCAGTCTCGCATGTTGTATCGCTGTACGTTTATTGTCTACGGTTATTGGATGGCTTCATTTATTTATTTTAGAATGTGTTTGGATGTCAGTGTAAATCACTTGAAGTGTTACTGAAAAGCACAGAAACACATCATTCGATCCAATGTGCATTGATCAAACATTATATTAAAGTTATAGCTTATAATAATCACATATCATTATGCTCTTCTTGACCCTATTACTGGTGAACTACGCATTTGAACTAAATCTTTAATTTTATTGTAATTATTAATATAGTATGTATTTTAATAAATATATTTTATTCCGTAGATTAAGTGAGCAAATTATAAATGTAACTCGAAATCTTTTCATGTCTCGTTTATTAAACACAATTTTTTTTTAAACGAAAATGTCATTGACGCCTTATTTGTTTTTATTTGTATCTTTTATCGGTGGATATATCAAATCGTGCAAACATTTACTACACTAAGCTTCTGAATGATCTTTTATTTTGAAACATTTCGAAACCCAAAGAAAATAAGTAAGATGATGCTATACATATTCAACATATATGTGTGACCTTTAATGGAGAATAAATAACCAATGTATGGGTAAAATAATTTCTGTCTTTTTTGAAGTTTGTAAAACTAGTCACTCTGAACTGACTTTTTAATACGCCCATGGAAGCAATAAAACGATGGAATGATAATGTTTTCACTTGAATACATAAGATATTACATTCAAACAAATTCGCAATAAACATATAATGATTTTAGACTTCCTTCTTTTCATAGAAAAGTAGACATTACTATTTTTTAAGTGAAATTGTATATGGTTAAAAGAATTCTCAGATATTGAGTGTAGTAGAATAAGCAGCCTTTTCCAAATAAGGTAAGTTCATTATGATATTTTCTTACGTTATTAAAAATGTTTGAAACCACTAAGGTAGGAATTGTGTTGTGTTATTTGTTCATAAAAGAGCAAGGTTGTAAACCTAAAAAACATAAGCATTTGATCATAAAATTGCAAAGCTTGATATAATTTATATTTTTCCTTTCACGACAATAATAAGACTATATATTTTATTTTTGTAACAGTAACATATGGCGGAAACAATGACCTTAGAACGAAGCCGAATATGAATTTCCCGAGATTGTCAATAAAGGAAATGGTTATACGCCGGAAATAGGTAAACACCGGCCATAAAGTCATTAAGAATGCTTAGTGTTCACCGTAAAATATTCAACTGTATACATTAAACTTAAATTGTACACAGGCATTACAAGATTTCGCTCACTTATTATTAAATTTAAATAATGTCTTAAAATCATACTTTAGAACGACAATTACCACGTTTCATTTTAATATTAAAACATTATGTGTACTATATGTACTTGAAATTGAAAACTAATCATTTGTGTGCGCTGTTTACAATGGTGCATAGACATTGTCCTCAGTTTTGTTCTCTCAGAAGTTTTCCAAAATATATAAATTATACTTAAATTTTCAAAATTTTGACTGTATGACAAGTAATTATTATTCAAGAAAGTTCCATAGCGCCATTGGAGTGCAATTTTATTTGGTGTCTCCATTACAAAATTATGTTCATGCGTTGATTAATTGAGTTTTAATTTAATAAAATGCACTTAAGTTTGTATTATTCATTATTCATTTTTATTTTATAGAATTGAAGTATTTAAGTACTATTCATACCTATAAAACATACGTAACCTTGCATTTTACACTTTGCATTACTGCGTCTTCCTCAGATGCATGGAGATGATCTGAAATGTGTTCAATATGATTATTGGTTCTGAAGTGTTGTCAAAAAAGGGTTTATCGGAAACCAGTATTTATTTCATTTCATCTTTTCAACATTAATATTATTATTTTGCTCTGGTATATATAACACTGAAATTTTAAATGTAAAAGCATTCGAATTTATTCTATCTTTTATTTTGTTCTAAATTTAAATTGGATGCTATGAGGATGTATTAAATGTTTATTTTAACGGTGTAATGTTTATCTACACTCTTCTATTTGTGTAATGTAAGGTTAGCCACCAAAGCTGTGATATTTGATAAATGGATAACGGATGTTAATGAGTTTTAAAATCCTGTTACAAACTACGATGCGTCGCTTAATTTCCATGTTGCATGATACCTTATCATTTTATAAATTAAGAGCATGACTATATCTATTTTTTAACTAACGATATCATCAAAACATTTTTTTTTTTCTAAGAGATAAGCAGTTTAATATGATGCTAGTAATACTAGAGCTCCTTATGTAGCGCTTTTATAAATCAGGAGTTTATTATATGTTGTTGCTCGTGATGGTCAAAATACCTGGTTGTCTTAAAATAAATAATGTTGTAACACATTCGAATACCAGTACATTTAATAAATTAATGAACTTCTACAAACGTCAAATAAAAACAACATATAGTTCTAACAGGTTTTCGTGATAAATAAACGAAGCAAAAGCAATATAATCCGATGTTTTTAATTGACAGTTCAATTATAAGATATATAATTGTTTATGCATTATAGCGTATTTTGCCATTTATATTATCTTGTTAAATATCCATTCGCGTAAGTCATTTCTGAACCAATGAACTGTAAGATTATTCTCAGGACATTAAGGACCACAAAGCTATTTACAAACGACAGCAATAATTGACTCGCTAGTTTCGAGATCGAGGCTGTTACAGCCAAACATAATCAAATAGCAGTTATAACACCACATCCCATAGCTACGCAAGAGATATATTAAATAGGGGATATTGTTGGATTTGGTGGAATATCGATGTTAATAAACGAGTGATCATAAAACATAATATGTTCGCGAGTGGCGCAGCAACGTGTGAATTGATATTATTTTAATACCAAAATAGTAATGTTTGTGGTTATCATCAGATCATTTTTATAATCTAACCACTCTCGAGGATACTTTGTATATGTATGGCATTGATGCAAAAACCTAACCACTCTCGAGGATATTCGGTATATGTATGGCATTGAGGTAGTTAACTAACCACTCTCAATTGTATGTAGTATATGTATGGTATTGAGACAATAACCTAACCAATATCGAGGAAATTTGGTATATGTTTGGCATTGAGACAATAACATAACCACTCTCGAGGATATTCGGTATATGTATGGCATTGAGGTAGTATACTAACCACTCTCGATGGTATTTAGTATATGTATGACATTGAGGCAATTACCTAACCACTTTCGAGGATATTCGATATATGTATGGCATTGAGACAGTAACTTAACCACTCTCGAGGATATTTGGTATATGTATGGCATTGAGGTAGTAACCTAATCACTCTCGATGATATGTAGTATATGTATGGCATTGAGACAATAACCTCACCACTCTCGATAATATGTAGTGTATGTATGACATTGAGGCAATAACTTAACCACTCTCGATGATATGTAGTACATGTATGACAGTGAGGCAATAACCTAACCACTCTCGAGTATAGTTGGTATATGTATGGCATTGAGACAATAACCTAACCATTCTCGATGATATTTAGTAGATGTATGTTATTGAGGCCTTAACCTTACCACTTTCGATGATATGTAGTATATGTATGGCATTGATTAAATAACCTAACCACTCTAGAGGATACTTGGAATATGTTTGGCATGGAGACAATAACCTAACCACTCTCGAGAAAATGTGGTATATGTATGGCATTGAGGCAATAACCTCACCACTCTCGAGGATGTTTGGTATATGTATGGCATTAAGGCAATAACCTTACCACTCTTTATGATATTTAGTATATGTTTGGCTTTGAGACAATAACCTAACCACTCTCGAGGATATTTGGTATATGTATGGCATTGAGGCAATAACTTAACCACCTTCGAGGATATTTAGTATATGTATGGCATTGAGACAATAAACTAACTACTCTCTAGGATATTATGTATATGTATGGCATTGAGGCAATAACCTTACCACTCTCGAGGATATTTGGTATATTTATGGTTTTGAGGCAATAACCTAACCACTCTCGAGAATACTTGGTATATGTTTGGCATTGATACAATACCCTTAAAAATCTCGAGGATATTTGGTATATGTATGACATTGAGACAATTACCTAACCACTCTCGAGGATATTTGGTATATTTTTTGGCAGTGAGACAATAACCAAACCACTATCGAGGATATTTGGTATATGTATGGCATTGATACAATAACCTGACAACTCTCGATGATATTTAGTATATTTATGGCAGTGAGACAATAATCTAACCACTCTCGAGGATACTTGGTATATGTATGGCATTGAGGCAATAACCTAACAACTCTCGATGATATTAAGTATATTTATGGCAGTGATACAATAACCTAACCACTATCGAGGATATTTGGTATATGTATGGCATTGAGACAATAGCCTAACAACTCTCGTTAATATTAAGTATATATATGGCAGTGAGAAAATAACCTAACCCCTATCGAGTATACTTGGTATATGTATGGCATTGAGACAATAACCTAACAACTCTCGATAATATTTAGTACATGTTTGTCATTGAAGCAATAACCTAACCACTATCGAGGATATTTGGTATATGTATGGCATTGAGGCAATAACCAAACCACTCTCGAGGATATTAGGTATATGTATGGCATTGAGGCAATAACCTAACCACTCTCGAGGATATTTGGTATATGTATGGCATTGAGGCAATAACCTAACCACTCTCGAGGATATTGAGTATATGTATGACATTGAGGCAATAAACTAACCACTCTCGATGATATTTGGTATATGTATGGCATTGAGGCAATAACATAACCACTCTCGATGATATTAGGCATATGTATGGCATTGAGGCAATAACCTAACAACTCTCGAGAATATTTGGTATATGTATGGCATTGAGGCAATAACCTTACCACTCTCGATGATATTTGGTATATGTATGGCATTGAGGCAATAACCTAACCACTCTCGAGGATATTTGGTATATGTTTGGGCATTGAGACAATAACCTTACCACTCTCGATGATATTTGGTATATGTATGGCATTAAGGCAATAGCCCTACAACTCTCGAGGATATTTGGTATATGAATGGCATTGAGGCAATAACCTAACCACTCTCGAGGATAGTTTGAATATGTATGGCATTGAGACAATAACCTCATCACTCTCGAGGATACTTGGTATTTGTTTGGCATAACCTCACCACTCTCGAGGATATTTGGTATATGTATGATATTGATGAAATAACCTGACCATTCTCGAGGATATTGAGTATATGTATGGCATTGAGACAATAACCTAACCACTCTCGAGGATATTTGGTATATGTATGGCATTGAGGCAATAACCTAACCATTCTCGAGGATATTGAGTATATGTATGGCATTGAGGCAATAACCTAACCACTCTCGATGATACTTGGTATATGTTTGGCATTGAGGCAATAACCTAACCACTCTCGAGGATATTGTGTAAATGTATGACATTGATGAAATAACCTAACCATTCTCGAAGATATTGAGTATATGTATGGCATTGAGGCAATAACCTAACCACTCTCGAGGATACTTGGTATATGTTTGGCATTGAGGCAATAACATAACCACTATCGAAGATATTTGGTATATGTATGACATTGATGAAATAACCTTACCATTCTCGAGGATATTGAGTATATGTATGGCATTGAGGCAATAAGCTAACCACTCTCGATGATATTTGGTACATGTATGGCATTAAGGCAATAACCTAACCACTATCGAGGATATTTGGTACATGTATGGCATTGAGGCAATAACCAACTACCCTCGAGGATAGTTGGTGTATGTATGGCATTGAGATAATAACCTTACAACTCTCGATGATATTTGGTATACCTATGCTATTAAGTCATTAACCTAACAACTCTCGAGGACATTTAGAATATGCATGGCATTGAAGCATTACGAATGGTAAGAACCATATTTTATGTTATGTTTGTTAAACATTTGCATATATTTGTATCGGAGTGCTATTTAGTTTTAATATTAACCGCCTAATACACTAGATAGGAAGAAAACTGGAGTATAAAAGGCACCGGCCTTCAAACATGTAAGCTCATTAAAAATTATCGTACACACTCACATACTCGATTAAATCATATGGAATTTAACGTGGGTTGACATTGTATAATAATCTATTGGAATATATGAACGATATATAAGAAACATTCCAAACAATCAATTCGAAATTACATAAACGCAGCTGCGCATTATCCATTCTTCGGGAAGGCATATGGTAACCAGAATAAGCCATGTGAGGAATATTTCCAGCTTAGGTCATAAGAGGGAATCCGTCCATCTTCCGAACAGTAGACACAAGACATATATTCTAACGGCCACATAGACCATATACATTTAAAACGAACATGCACTGAGTCAGTATAATAAATCAAATAAGAACGTTTTGGAAAAGTGACTGGCGACAGATTACATATTCTATCAACCGATTTGTCTTGAAAGAGTTGAATATTGCAGAAAACATACTCATCCCTTCTTCATCCGAATAACAGAAATGGGAATGAACATTTCTTGCGTTGTCGTTAAATGACGATCTAAATATAATGCACTTCAAATCCAAACTGACATATTTGCTCAGAATAGCATGATGAAATTCACAGCAGCAAATAACTTTTGACAATGCCATAATTCAGAACCCGCTTGGCAATCGCTTTTTTAATATCCCGTTAATTTGTTGAATGCGAAAACAACAGAAATGAAAATGAACATGGCATTAAGTGTACTTGACTAATATATGAATGGAATTATTTTCCAAATGAACAAAACGTCAATATTTTATGCAAACCAGATTAATCTAGTCGCACTTTTAGCAAACTGAAAATATAATTATAGTGGTTTGAAATATTACTATATGAAACATAAATGAACATTACGAGTTTTTCAAGACAACTACAACTGCTTAGATACGAAAATCAAGTCTAATACTAATACTGTTTAAATAGGCATTATTTGACTACAATGTGAAATATGTCTCCAAAACAGTATAAACCGTATGGTTAATTTAATCACGAACAAATCTTTACTTTTTTTCAGTTACACAAACTTTATTTAAATATAATAATCCTAAATGCTCCTCAGTGCAATATACTGTAATCTATCATATTGAGACATGGACAGCATAATCTCCAGAACGCAGTGTTATCTCCTTCATTAATCACTTATATTTTCATACGAGAATATTTTTTATACATTTCACTCAATGCTTATCGATTTATAACATTGTCTAGAATCAATACATGCCCTTTCATTCCATTTTATGAAAGCAATTCATAATTGGTTATCAGACGTCTTGGTTCAGTTCTATTTTATGTCGATATGTTGATACAATATAACTGTAATTTTAGCAATAAAGTTTCTTTATTAAAAAGAAACGCCAGGGTTGCTTCAGTGATCAAGGAAATTTCATGTGATTTTCGACGTTTTCTTAGTATGCGATTGCTATCAAACCGAACATGATAAAACTATCAAACCGAAAATGTATTACCACGCGTTGATTTGAACAATCATAATATCATGTAACTCTGTTGGTTAAAACAGAACGTCTAGGTATTGAGTGTTGGATTATTGATGCTGGGATGAAGAATCAATTATTATATAGGCCACTCACTGTCCCAGTCTTGTCAACTACATGACAGTTAATGTGAAAGCGATTGTGTTATCCAATATTTATACTTTATATTATGACTTTGCAAAAGAGTATAAGAAGTTCAGAGACTGTTTTTGCAACCTTGCGTTTTTTAAGTTATTAAATCTCCACCAGGTTCGTTAGTTCCAATCTAAGTGGACGAAAGATAAGAATAATACAACGTTGCAAGCAAATCAACCACACACGCGTTTGTAACGATCTTAGCAAAATGTTTAGTGTAAAGATCACTTACATGTTGTGCGAAATCGTCAAAGTTCCTTCGATATAATATAACGAATGTGAGCCGTACGAAAATTTGCCTAGCACGATTGTCAAAAGACGTGTTTTGAAACGCATATAACACGATTTAAGATGAGTTTCAATATATATTGTATTTTTTTAGTTTGGCACATTAAGTCTGTGAATGTTTGTATCACATCATAAATTTGTTTACAGCAAGTAAATATTTGAACATTTTGCAAGTAAATAATAATATCATGTAACTCTTTTGGTTAAATTAGCACGCCTATGTATTGAGTCTCGGACTATTTGTGATGGGACGCAGTATCATTTATTGAATGGGCCACATATTACCCAGGAGAGTTAACATCATGTACGCTAATATGAAAGCATATGTGTGATTTCCCATGTGAGTATCAGCAGTTTTGAAGACTATGTGCTACCGTTTGTTATTTAAGTTTTCACAGCTCCACCAGGTTCATAAGTTCAAATTTAAGAGAACTCAAGATGAAAACATGCACAGTACCATTACCATTCTAAACAAACGTTTATACAACTCTTTGCAAAATGTTAAGTTTTAACACTAATAACAGTTTGTCTGACAACGTCGAAATCACTTCGATTTAATAAATGAAATGACCATTATATGCGGCAATTATATAACTGTTGATTTGTTAAAGCTGCTTAAGCATGATTTGTGGCATATTACCGACATACCAACCCCGTGTGCATATATGTAGTGTTCATATTTGTTTTCATTTCTTAATTCAATTTAAGAAGATTTTAACAATACACACATCAACTGACATGTATATAACAGTACAACAATAGTTATTCTGACTATTTGCTGACAATCCACAGTGTTGTAGTAGATAGACCTAGAAACTGGGGCCGCTGGTTCGATACCACTGTAGGAGTGTTCGCTAGATCTACCCAAAATGCCCACAGTGCTGACTATGCCCATTAAACGGACATGAGAGCATCTCAAAAAGCCTCGGACTGGCATTTCAATGGAGTTTAAATAAAAAGGTTTACAACACAACAAGAAACATAGAGATTTTACTTCTTTGAATCGACAGCTCAATGGCGGTGATCCCAGTTGTAGTGTTTTTTTTTTTGCTTATAGTGGGTGCTCTTTTATAAAAAGTAGTAAATAAGAACATGAATTATCTCCTGATTGAGTTTTTGGAGTTTCATCACTTTCTATATTCTAACACATCCTTACAGATTGAACAGTTGGACTACTGATTCCTATCTTAACTATCTTTCGCTTTCCCCTTCGCGCTCCGTATCACAAACGCCCGTATCACAAGGCCACGGTGACATTTCTGCATTTTACTTCAATGATTTACTGAGAGACCTGCACAATAACTGAAAATGTAATCAATCGAATGCGTTTCGAATTCTTAGGTAAAACGAACGTGAGATAATTACATTTCAATAATCAATTAAAAATTCTGTTAGAAACCAATCGGTCTACACAGTTGTCTTGCAAGAACTTAATGTAGTAACAGACTAATGGTCATAATCACGAATATTTCGGTCTCATCATAGTCTACTAAAATAAGACATTTTTAAATGTGAAAACCTTTTACCGTATGTAAAGAAAGTTAATGGCATTTTGTCATATCTCCGCATTGGTAAAACCATTTGGTCCAGTCGTCATGATGTCATATTAGAAAAAAAGCATATCTGAATTGTTTAACCGTTTTATCGGCATCGATAAGTATACTAATAACTATTATGCGATGTTCATTCAAACAAAAGAGTGGAAACTAAGGTTGATGTACAGTATCTCTATCGAAAAAAGGACAAATTCAACCAACATAACTATATTTGTCTAAACTTCAAAGTCTATTGCGGAAATTTTGATAAAAGCTAAAGGTTGGTACAGCCCACCAAAATTATGTTCTTACCTATACTGATAGAAAACAACAGATTCACGAACTTTCACCGTCATTTGGGAGAAATTTATGCAGCTTAATAATATACGGACATTATGTTATGTGTATTTTTTTCTTGATCTTATGAAACATTATTCGTTAACGTTTGTCAAACACACAGTCTTGGTTTGGTTACAAAAGTAATATTTCAATGATTTTCAGAGACAAAACACAACATTTAAGTTATTCATAAACATACTTTATGAATTTAGCACCCTAGGCACGTCGTTTGTTACCATCTGTATCACGACAATTTCCAAACGCTTTTTTTTTCACGAGCCTTTATATCATTACGCAGTTGTGTTGAGACAATTAATTCTCCGTATTAACCCTTAAGGCGTGTCTACATATAATTATATCATCACGAAACCAACACGCAATATTTTTAAGCTGACAGTTATCAGATACATTATAAGTTAATTAACCTGCAGGTTATGACAGATTAGTAAATGTTTCATTTTAGTGTATCGTTTTATTTAAAAATATACGATATTTGTATTGTCATTTGATGAGATCGCCTTCGTTCAAGAAATCGACATGTTGCGAAGTCGATATTATCCGATATTACCCGGTTCTATTAGTGTGCTACTACCTTAAGATGATACGTCGATTGAATACTGAATAATATGGTATACAATACTCTTCTCAAACAAAAACTGTGGTGATTTTCACCCTCACACCGTTTTATTTTACTTCTGTTTATTTTATTTTTTTTGGGTACTTTGTTCCTTTTAGTTAATATATTAATAGCGTCCATAGATTTCCGGTTAGAATGGCCGAGGTTTTATTCATTATTGAAATTTACACCTAGAGTATATGTATGTGTTGTTTGTATATCCATTTGTTTTAATAAATGTGTATTGCGTTGATAAAGATCGGAACCTCATTATTATGCTATATAATTAAGCTAAACCACTATTACGTAGATATCAACAGTATTACTATGGAAATGTCCCAGTAAGCCGCATGAGTAGCAAGTATAAAAGCGCGCGTTTTACTCTATGAACAGAAAGTTTTGCTCCCGACTTCGTCGAGCTCACATCGCTCAATATGTTTTTAAATAATATTATTAACGTAAATTAGGGATTTTGGATTTTTCCTCTTCAAACTTTCTGACAGCCTTGAAGAAGGATTCCTACCACTCAGCAGCCCGGGTCGCTTATAGTTGATATAGAAGTCACATACTTTTTTAAACACTAAAAGGCTCCATACCTAGGGTACCGAGTCTCGTAGACACGGAGTCATTTCGACGTGTCCCGAGGCAATAGGTCTTCATGCATAGTCTTGAGGTCATAGTTCTCCATACATGACCCAAGGTCATAGGTCTCCATACATAGACTTGAGGTCATAGGTCTCCATACATAGACCCGAGTTCATAGGCTTCTGTACATAGTGAGTGATCGAGGTCATATGATTCTAGCATTTGATTATTTTGTATTTACTGTTTCAAACCAATCATTATATTAATAGAGAATCATAAAGCAAGGTACATGTAGCTAAAGGAAAAGTATATACTATTGTATTGTGCTTTGTAATATTTTCGGAGCCATACTTAAGACCCGGAGCTCGGGCGACGACACGTTACAAAACGTATTTAAGATTAATGTTATTTGTGGTTTAATATTTATTCAGTTCATTATTATTTGTATTCTAAACAATAATGCACATGAATCAGGGTATAACCCAGGAGCTTATTATCCTCTTTTGCTGATATTTCGGGAGCAATGAATGGTAGTAATATTCCCCTTACAGAAGAGAATATCGTACATCTGTATAATTTGTGGCTGCATGGACAAAAGCTCTGACCACAAGGGAACATGCTATATAGCCGACAACCATTTGACAGGAAAAATTTAGAAACTGCGCTAGGAATGTTTTTAAAATGCATTGGCACGACAGCAGATTACTATTTCCCTAAACAATTCAAAAAGGTTAGGAAACCATCTTGTCAATAGCGAGTTGAATAGCCTTGCTGAAACTAACGTCGGATACAAAATTGAAAAAAATGTATATGCGTTGTCCCTGAATGAAAATGGACCGGACTTAACTTGTATTTATAACTTTTACGGCCAATTAGACAAAAATAGCCCTCATTAATGTGACAATACATCTTAGATTACGAAACATCTGGCATGACCTTCACATAACACGAATGTTTATTTCGTCACACAGTAGATATTAACTTATGATTTTGCAGGACAAAGTGAACTAGAACAAAACTTCCAAGGTGATAGGTCGCCGTGGTTTAATGGATATGGTGTCCGCCTAGCGACCGGGAGGTCACGGGTTCGATCCCCACAGTAGGAGCTGTCTTTCCCCCAAAGACACCAAGTACTGTTTCAAGGCCCAGGAAACGGACTCGAGAGCGTTTCAAGCGAGAAGTAAGTAATTTTGATGCAATGGAGCTAAAATAAAAAGGTTCAAACTAAACTTAATTTTACAAAATCGAAAAAAAACACATTGGTTGAACAAAGCTGGCATTTGTCATTGTTCAATGCTTCGTTAATAACGATTTAAATAAGAGTATCTCAGTCTTTGGCTAAACAGTTCAACCGTAAATCTTAAGTGTATGCATGATGTTTTCTTAGTTACACCAGATTAAAGTTTAAATTGCATTCGCTGATAATATTCTCCGTGAAGTTTGACGGTCTGTAATTGAAACCTGGACATTAACGGCTTTCAGGACGCAGGCAGTTTATTTAGTTTCCGTCTCTCATAATCTCTCACGACAATTTGCATTAAACTTAATTGAGTAACGACACGTATATCCCTATTCCAATTAACTATATTCTTTTTAAATTGATGGCATATTGTTTTATGACGTATTTTTTATTTCTGTTTAATGTGCTTTATGATTGGTTTTCTGAATAGCTATAATTTCTCCTAAAGAATCTTCAATTACAAGAAGTGCCGCTTCACTCATCAAACACGTGTATGCTGACCTCGATATTTCCCCAGCACTAAATTGTTTTAAAACCTAACATTCTCAATACACGACGTCGACTTTAAGTCTGAGAGTATCGATTCTAGGACGCATCTTCATTCATAAACACGTAAACTTATTTCACCAGTACATAAGTATGAGAACATTAGTTTGGTTGACAACTTGTTTTGTTTCTACATTATGACGTGCAAAATAGTGCGAACGGCTAATAGTCAGTGCTTCCTTGCGTTTGACTAGAAGGATTTAATAATTTCATCTGCGCTAAAGTGAGTTTGCAGGCTAAATATCTGGTAACATGTGCTGATCTAACTAAAAAGCACATCTGCCTATCACTGGATTTAAATACGTTTAACATTTAAATATACATAATTCGATTGACATCTTCTGTTCGTTGCATAATTTTGTTTTATGTATCTACTGTGATTAACTTTACGATTTTGCAATATTCAGCGATATTGTTTTTAAACACCAGAAACACGTGCAAGAGAGAAATTCTGATTAACCCACGCTAGACTTTTATTTATGACAAGTGGTAATTGCCTATACAATACAGAAAGATACATACAGCACGACATAAAACATAACAATGATTAAATCTGGGGTCATATCGTTTTTATAGTTTTCAAAAATAAAAGAAAGAATACTCTCTTTGCATGCACTGTTCCAATTACTGAAAACACTTAGACAGAGCAATAAATTGAGAATGAAGAGACACATTTATACCGACTGAACATTGATAGCGTAACAGGCTCCATGTCTAGCACAGTGATTTCAAGCAGTATTTATTCACGCGCATTATTACACAAACGATTTATGTCGAGTTTATGTTTAGTTTATGTTGAAGGGAATTTAGTCATCAAATGTGGTTGTCTCTAGCAATACCATTGTGTTCGAAATTTCTGAATTCATTGTTTATTTGTAAACATTTAGAAATCATATCATTTCAGTTTGATTACACGACAAACCGGTGTATCTTAGGTTGATAACATGTTTATTGACCTAGTTTTATACGCAATTTATAATTATATGTTTCATTCAATAAGAATGTTCATATGTGTTTTGTATCAACGTTTTAGCTTCTTTAGTGTTTATCTGAAACAATGAAGCAAAAATAAAACGTTTCAAGCTATTCGCCCGAACAGTAACAACATTTCTGTAAAGCCATGATCGCACAGTCTATATTAACGTGTATGTTGTTTTTTTTGTCTTTTTCATGACAAACAACCTTGTGCCGATTCAAAATGTGAGCTATTATATAAGGTTTAAGCCGAGTTCCTACGAAGCATAATTATGACTATTAAGGGCTTTATTTATATGTTTGATTACTGATAAGCTTATAAATTACTGTCGTATAAAAGTTCTATATGGTAAAGTGCATGCATGCGTTCGTGATGCAATACAGTTTACGAACATGATGAGTTTGATTGAATGTAAACTATACATATCTCTCGGGCTTTTATAGCATGCTATGTTTCCAGGTATGTACTTTGGATGGGACCGCTCTAGTTATATTGTATTTGATGTCATGATGTGACAGTGTCATTATTGCATAGAACCGTTGTTGCGTGCCATCGACATTTGCACATCAACAGCACAATACATTTGTTCACACGTTCTTGATGATTCGCTCAAAGGCTATTGTAAAGGAATTAAAGACAACCTGTGTCTTCAGCCGAGCACAATACCTGACACGCCTGCTATCCATGCCAGAGACGTCGAGACTATTAGTGCCAACCATAATCAAATAAGAGTTTAAACACGACAACCCATTGCTACCGAATAACATACATTCAATCGAGCACTGTCGACTTCCTAGTTTGTTCTCGTATAACCGGTTAGGATACATATTAAAACAATACTGCGTTGTTTCAATATATCCTGACTCTATTGTATATATATGTTGTGTTTGTGAAATAATTCAGTGTTTACACAACACTATTTTGCATATCACACGAACAAATAGAATATTCAAAATATAGTCTTGGAAAGTGTCCATTAGGATCATTTTGTCTTCAAATAAATGGTTTTGATTTTTTTAGAAAGTATAGCATTGCACCTCTATATTATTAAGTGTTCTGTAACCTGACGCTCTCATTTAATATGAGAATGCGGAATAGACGAAATACAATTTGCGAGACGACAAATGTTCAAATGTTTATCACAAAAGACGAGCTATTCAGCGTCGCGTGTTTTGCATGTGCAGAGGGTTATATAAATAGGTATGAAAAAGTCGATATATATGACGATGAAGTTCATATTTAATAGCAAGATGCCACCATTGACCACTTTGTGGTCGGCATTGACAGTTTTGTTTCAAGGCTTTGATCCCATAGGTTTATGCTTTGTTATATGGACATGTTTTATGGACATGTTCATGCACTTGGTCGCTTATATAAAATACTAGCGTTTTTCAACTTGTGTTTCCCATCTTGTGATTTCTCTGCAATTTCATTTGTTCCTATATTTTCTATACATAAAGATGCTCTCAACATCAAATTAAGCAAATTAAGCATCTTTTATCGCTAAAAATGGTTACACCTAGAAGTTTTATAGTAGAATTAAATCTATTAAACTATCCCCGTTAGATATTAACGTGAACGCTCGATCAAAATTAATGCCAACATGTCATTATAAGGATGTGTTGTCCCTTTTAATCAATAACATGTATCGCAAAGAATATTTACATGCCCTTGCTTTGAACCGTCTGATGATCATTATCGTAAGACAAACAAGTGAAAATTACAATATTTGGTGGATGTATTGCTACCCCGGTTTCAAAGATAGATAACCTTCTTCAACTCATGACAAAGGTTAATTAAGAAAATATTAACTCTCTTTGCACACCAAATTAAACAAGCATACACCGCGGGGAATTGTGATTTATTTATCTCGCAAAATGTGTACCAGCTAAATGTCTGTCTATAGGCATGATAAATAATGTAGAATATTAATAGACATGAAAATACTTGCTTATATCAATACTATTTGCAGATATTTTCCCACTAATTGTAAAATTTTCCATTCAACAATGCTCTTATCTGATTCAGTATTATCGCTGATACGGTCAATTGTGTATGCTATGGTATTGTTGTATGATTTCNCTTTTGCGACAACATATTTTATAATGAACACTATTTGATATGAATGCAAAGTATTTTGCGTAAAGGAATTCACAAGAATCACAATGCAAATGAACAGGTACATGCTGATTCACATTACATTGTTCGGAATCAAATGCACTATTATTATTGCTTCCTTTTCACCGCGTGATTTGTAACGATTCATATCATTGTTTAATACGCCTACAGATACATATTTATAATAAAATGAATAAATTAGCTTCTAACGCATTCTATCACTGGACATATAATAAATTAAGCTTATATGCATTAATTTTTAATGTTTCATGTTAACATAATTGTTTTTCAATACAAACGGAAATTGTGGTCTGTTATGGGTAAACACAGTAAAATTAAGTAACAACACAGCTATCTATAAAGAAATAAAGTTATACCATAAGTCAATGAAACGGTAACCGTACCATGGGAACATCAACATGAAAACGGCACCAACGTGTTATTTGTAAATGAGTACCGGCTTAATGCATATACCGACGCTCTTAAAGTTCTAAACGCTGTAGCATTTTAATTACGAAACGGAATTTATAATAGAATATCATATCTATATATATAATAAATATATATAAATGAATAAATAAATAAATAAATAAATAAATATTTATATATATATGAGAATGACAGTATTTGTATTTCAAATGTTTATCACAAAAGACGAGCTATTCAGCGTCGCGTGTTTTGCATGTGCAGAGGGTTATATAAATAGGTATGAAAAAGTCGATATATATGACGATGAAGTTCATGCAGCTTTGTTTATACGACCTCAGGGTATGCATTGAAATACAAAACGGAAGCTGCTAAAGGATGGAATGTGAAATGTCGTGTACAAACTATATTAGATACAAATATACTCGATGTATTGGAACTCGATAAAATTCGTATATGTTAGTCGTTGCACTAATTGCATGGGAAAGGCTTTCCTTTGTCTGGACTAAAACTTAGATCAAGACTTGTTTCAATACACATTTTCAGTATATATGTTAGTCAATATAAGTGGTATAAATTCATTAATCTTGCGGGTGGAGTATTTTACGAGAAACATTTATGTAAAGCACTGCTTAGATCATTAATTAGTAAGCTGTTAAATGCTGGGTTTGATTGCTTTGTCTATTCATTTAAGTTATCGCATAATGACATGTCTATGACTATTTAAGCTACATCATGTGCATTAAGGCAGGTCATTTACGGACTATATTAATCCTGTTATTGCGTTTGTCTCCTCCACTCTTATTTATCAAAACAGGTTTTGTTCAGAACGATAGTTTTCTTACAATGCTTATTTACAGAATTATATTTATGAACATAGTTTGATTTGAAAATAGAAAACTAATTCACTCAAGATGGTTGTTGTTGTGTGTTTTTCAAATCTGTACCAACTATGAACAGCCATGACTGAGAACGAGTTATGTCTGTTTGGTTTTGTTAACTCGTCTTTCTTTTTTCAAGATTAGTGGCGAGCTTTGTTAGCAAGAGGTATAATGTCTCCGCATTTGCGTTATCAATAGTGATGATACTTAAGCGGGTTTCGGTTGTCCACTCATACAACACGGTTTACATTAAGGAAATCATACAACAATACCATAGCATACACAATTGACCGTATCAGCGATAATACTGAATCAGATAAGAGCATTGTTGAATGGAAAATTTTACAATTAGTGGGAAAATATCTGCAAATAGTATTGATATAAGCAAGTATTTTCATGTCTATTAATATTCTACATTATTTATCATGCCTATAGACAGACATTTAGCTGGTACACATTTTGCGAGATAAATAAATCACAATTCCCCGCGGTGTATGCTTGTTTAATTTGGTGTGCAAAGAGAGTTAATATTTTCTTAATTAACCTTTGTCATGAGTTGAAGAAGGTTATCTATCTTTGAAACCGGGGTAGCAATACATCCACCAAATATTGTAATTTTCACTTGTTTGTCTTACGATAATGATCATCAGACGGTTCAAAGCAAGGGCATGTAAATATTCTTTGCGATACATGTTATTGATTAAAAGGGACAACACATCCTTATAATGACATGTTGGCATTAATTTTGATCGAGCGTTCACGTTAATATCTAACGGGGATAGTTTAATAGATTTAATTCTACTATAAAACTTCTAGGTGTAACTATTTTTAGTGATAAAAGATGCTTAATTTGCTTAATTTGATGTTGAGAGCATCTATATTTATAGAAAATATAGGAACAAATGAAATTGCAGAGAAATCACAAGATGGGAAACACAAGTTGAAAAACGCTAGTCTTTTATATAAGCGACCAAGTGCATGAATATGTCCATAAAACATGTCCATATAACAAAACATAAACCTATGGGATCAAAGTCTTGGAACAAAACTGTCAATGCCGACCACAAAGTGGTCAATGGTGGCATCTTGCTATTAAATATGAGCTTCATCGTCATATATATCGACTTTTTCATACCTATTTTTAGAACCCTCTGCACATGCAAAACACGCGACGCTGAATAGCTCGTCTTTTGTGATAAACATTTGAAATACAAATACTGTCATTCTCATATATATATATTCAAATGTCCAACAGTTTAAAGAGCTTAGTGGAGAAATAATATTAATCTTCGATATAATAATCCAGAATTGAAAATTATTGAAACTTCTTTAAGTTAGATAAGATCACTTTTTAATAATCTCATACACTTATCGCAAAAGAAATCAATCGGGATTTACTACAACAGAATACAAATAGTGCTTCAGTGATATGTATGAGAATACTTTGCCGCAGAATAATATGTTAAAAACTATTAAAAGACTAGTTGTATTATGATAAAAAAAAAAACGAAATTAGAGCCTGCTTAGAAATACGTATTGACATTAAAAACCATATACGAAATAACTATATTGTACATTTCGATATAGTAAATTTGATATCAGATAATTTGAACAGTTGAACAAGAAGCTAAATACTAAACGATAAACTGCAATTGACAATAAAAATGCAAATGTAATCCTTCTTAAATGCTTCAAAACTCCTGCGGGAACGGACGAGTGGGAATACGTTTCCTGTATTTCGACGATGAAATTATTTTGTATACTGCGGGGCAAATACCCTTCTTTAACAATACATTCAAATGTGAAAAATAAACATGTCTCATCTTGGTATTTAATGATCAGTGAATTCAATTATTTTTAACATACATTGACGAGGAGACGTGTCTAGCAAATGATATAAATGTAAAACAATGTACTCTTACCAAATTACATATAAACAAAATCATGTGATATGTAATGAATGTTAATCAGCTGTTGAACGCAATTCATTATTATATAGCGAATATTTTATTATTTGTATAGCCGACTATTGTTTTTAAAATCAAATAAATTGTAATAATTGTTTTATTCACAATAAATACTTTCTCCATAGACAAACTTAAATAGAGCCACATGCATCGGTTTATAAATATAAACTTAAGCGAGTTTAATAAATGCAATGGTACAAATTGCAGATGAATTAATTGGGTGTGTGCATGTTAAGTTTTTAAATAAGCTTAAACTATCGATATACATATAGAGGATTTATGTTGGTTGCAATCTAAGATTGGAATATTATTTCATATAAAAATACATTAATGTATATGACCACACACTTTCTTTTTGATACATGCTGTTGTACGACGAATTTATAAATTCGCAAATTTCGCTTTCAAGAGTGTCATTACATTTCGTGTACTTTTACGTCATTAATGTAAAGTCACATGATTACAGAAAGGACGCCCACATCTTTTGTATGATATGGATACTACTTGGTTAATGTTGAATACAGAAAGTTTCTTTATCGAGGCTTTGACAACCTAATCCACAGGCGTTGGTCGGTGGATAAGGTTATTATGCCGAGCAATTAAACTTATCCGTGTTCAACATTTTTAGAGAAACTTGTTATCCCATCATTT
This sequence comes from Dreissena rostriformis, assembly GCA_007657795.1. Classification (NCBI taxonomy): domain Eukaryota; kingdom Metazoa; phylum Mollusca; class Bivalvia; order Myida; family Dreissenidae; genus Dreissena; species Dreissena rostriformis. Next base: position 70,146 of record VMBQ01001821.1, on the reverse strand, counting down.
CCGATTCGTTCTGTCTTCGTTCGGAGTTTAAATAAACAAAAATGGTTAAACACAACACATAGCGTTATGAAAATCATTAAATGACGTCACTCTACTACGCGTGTTTGCTGTATTCAACTATGTTGAAAAAACTTTGCATAAAGCCTGTGTTTACATACAGACGTGTGATTAACATAAATCCATGAAAAAGATCAATTACTCTTTCGTTCAGCTACAACGACGTACACATTATGGCTCTTTCCCCATTCACATTTATAACGTATCGTGTTTTCATTTCTTAAATATACATAAGCATATATCAAAAGAAAATGTGCTACATTCGTTGAATACTCGAAAATTTATTTTACTCGTGGTAATAGAAAAAGTAGCTGTTCATGGTTGTCTTGGCAAATAACTGCACTGACGTGTGTTTTGGTGATGTAACTATACAAATATTGGATACATCTCTTAGTATGTGCAATATTATTTTACTGACTTGTCCTCTTTGTCAGCTCAGGTGCGTCCTTGGAGAGCTAAAATCATTAAAGAATATGTTGTCTAGAACCTATCGCAATCATAGACGCGCTTCTTCCGCCGATGTGATACTTTGAATGCCAGGACAGGACTGCGATAATTTGCTACCAGAACAGTTCATGTGGGAGAATGCAACTTACACATCAAGATCAGACGTCGAACGCCCTACTCAGAAGATCATAAAATGAATACATTTGATGCGAACTATGCACCGAATTTTTAGTTATTGCTATAACTTATATAACAAATGCGCTAGGAACATAGCGATAATAATTTCAATTCTAAGACCAGTGTAGAAACGAATTAGTCTACACAGATTGAATATTATTGGGAAACGCAAACACCATCTTCTTCGGGAACAAATTGAAGTAACGGGAATGCCAGTTGCATGTGCTGTTCTTGAATGAGCATATACTGAAATTCGTTTGTAGTTGTGTGTGTGTATGAATATAATGCACTTTATATCAAATCTAAGAAATGCTCTAAGGCGACATTGAGAAATTGACAGCAGGAAAATGCTTCCGTTATAGTCCATACTTTAGACCCATTAGGTAATCACTTTAGGAATGTCAAGTGACAGCATTTGAGTCTTTGATTGAAAGCAAGGAGAGAATCTAGATTAACAATGTCAAGTCGTGGCCTTGAAAAAATTAGGAATGGACTTTGTCTTATCTAGATAATAAAGTATACTTTTTGTTAGTACTGAATTGTTGCAAAACCATCATATGTCATATAATGAATATTAAAAAACAAACAGTGTTACACATATTTAATTTTAATAATGAACGTCCGAAACTCGGTAATATTACTACGTGCAAAACATTACCAATTATACAGACAGAGTAAATTTCTACATATTCATTAAGCAAATAATTGTAATTTCCTTTTAAAAAATAACTATTTATATTCATTTTAAGCAGACAATAAATACACCACTCAGCGTTATTATTTAGATGACAGCGAAGTAACGAACTACGGCACCAGTCATGATAGCAAACATCGAGAAAAAATCACCCCTTATTATGTACACTAACCCGTATGTGACGTACACATGAAGATGCATATTGGGCGCGTGACACGACAGTTGTTTGAACGAGTTTATTGGCAGCGAACACAGGATGACTCCATGTCAGTTGTATGAACGAGTTTATTGGCAGCAAACACAGGATGACTCCATGTCAGTTGTATGAACGAGTTAATTGGCAGCGAACACAGGATTACTCCATGTCAGTTGTATGAACGAGTTTATTGGCAGCGAACACAGGATGACTCCATGTCAGTTGTATTTGTATAGGTATATATTTCGTCGGTTGTCGAAGATCAGTCATGTGTTAGGACATATGTGACAAAATTGTAATTAAAATTAATAGATCGACTGGAGGTAGAACGATCTCTTGATATTTGTATGTTGCAAATCATATTGAGCAATCCGGGCTTATTAGTTCGTGGGCACAGAGAGTTTTTTTTAAATAGGTCAATAATTGTCGCAGAAGAACGAAGATTAGTTGAGAACTTTAGTGTGTTATCCAATCTAGCGGCAGGTCACTGGACTAATGTGTTTCTATCAAATCTCCACAAGGACGAGTTAAACGGTTTAAATGCAAATAGGATCTTAACAGTGACAGGCATGGCAACATATTTCCCTTTTATACTCATTTGAATAAACCTTTCTCAATGCAACACACATCTGCAATCTGCATGGATTAGTCTTGTGCGATAAAATGTTTAAGTTTTTTTACAAATATGACGCATCAATAACTTGTCACGGACACAAAATTGCATTGCATAAAAGATACTCTAAAGCAGTAAGCCATTGTAAGAACGAATGACTTTGTTACGAAATACCATCCAACTTAGTTATATAAATGCTTTAATCGTTATTAATCACTCCCACAAAGCGCCAACGCGTACAAAGCCATTCTAAACATAATACGAGTAATTTATCTCTTTACCTATTCCTTTTGTCCAGGAACCTTGGATTGCATCATTTATTAAGTTGTGAATTCCGGTGTTTATCGTTTTTTGTAACTATCTGGTGTGTATGTGTCTGTTAAAATACACTCGTATGTGCAGTCGTGGTGTTGTCCCTTATCACATCAATGTTGATGCATGCAAAACAGTGCCATTGTGCATAACATGACGTTGCATTTTATATTTTAGAACTTTTTCCCGTAAGGATAATAATTATGTTAATATATTTCACTGTTTTAGGTGTGTTACTTCCGTACGGAACTGCTTTGGTGGAATCTTGTGTTTTGTTATCTTTATAACGTTTACATATGAAATGTATCTTGCGCTTGCCGTTTGGTCTTCTTTTGATTTTTATTTTCGTATTTTTGAATGTTATTATTAATTATTGTTTTGGTATATTATCACGGACTTACACAGTTGTTATATTTTACGGTAACGTACAACGCAATTGAATGAATCAAGCAATTAAAATATTATAATTATTGCCAGTTTACCATTTATTAACCTTAATAGATCAGCGGGATTCCCTGTCGGCGCTATGGTAACGTCGTATCGTGTTATCGACGGGTGTGTCATTTCGAGTGATTTGTCGTATGTCTCACATTTTGGCAATTAGTTCCTTGCCATAAATAAAGGACCGCATTGTAAAATAAGGTCTACCTTTGCTGGTTCAGTTGAAGTTTCACTTTATGTGTGTTTAGATTCGGCCTCAGAAAGTTACGTCTTTAATAGTTGTAATAAACGGATGCCCGCACAAAGTGTGTCCTTCCTGAACATATGTTTGCACTTAGCCAATAGTGCAGACGTTAAGGATAACCGCTGTCTGCAACCTACCACATTAATTGACAAGTCTGTAATTCATTGATCCATTCCGGAGACATCGAGACTATTAGCGTCAAATATAATGGACTAGGAGTTAGGACACGACCACCCACAGACACGATCACGAATGTATGTTATTGGCTTGAACCTGCTTGAATGTGTCTTTGCGTTAAGTATATCTTAGGATTAAGTGTGCTTTCACTAAGACCATAATATACCAAACAATTACATTCAAATACAATACACGTGTCGTTTAGAAAAATGTTGTGAACTCATAGATTGTAAACGTACATGATAATGAGCTTAACTTAGAATGTATTTATATATTTTAATACAGTTTAAACAAGTTGATGTTAGTTTTTCAAAAATCCACCCAAAATGAGTTAGGGCACGACCACCCACAGACACGATCACGAATGCATTGTTTTGGCTTCAACCTGCTTGAAACCACAATTCTGTATCATTGCCCATTTCAAGGCGATGCCAACGGTGCTCTTTATGTCTGTATGTGGTTGGTGTGTATTTTGTGTGGTGGCTAGTGGCTAGTGCTTTTAAGGCGTGTCAGACTGTTTGAAAATTAATAACATTGAATTAAAGTAAGATTTTTTTCCTTTTGGCGAAGCTGAAGTTTAATTTTATTGATATTTGATACCTAAAGATAGAATGTTATGGTTCTGTTTAAAGGGACTTTAAACCACGAATTACAAAAAAGAAACGTTCTAAAATATCGTATTTCTTAACAATTATAAGTTTTTATTGATTAAAAAATCACGACTGGTTTATCACATTACTTGAAAAAAGTTCATATTTTCAGTATATTTGGTACTAAAATATCGCGATGTGAAATCCAAAGTACATCGCGAAAATAGGTGACATAACGACATACACACTTTAAATAACGCAAGTAGATTGATCATTTTATATATAAAATATATACAATTCACTGCGCATGCACAATTTGCATTCCTGGGTTTACCACGTGACGATGATGATCAATCTACTTGAATTATTTATAGTTAACTGGTACTTACCTGGTATGCATACCCAGTAAAAATAAATAAATAAAACAATAAAGTTAAAAAAAACTACTTTTTAAAAGTAATGTTATATACCAGTCGTGATATTTTAATCAATATAGACTAATAATTGTAAAAAATACGCTATTTTAGAACTTTTCTTTTTTCGTCATTCGTGGTTTACAGTCCCTTTAAATTCAACTAGTTTATGATATACTATTGTCTGACTAGTCTTGAATATGCATATAACAACCGTGTCGTGCCAAACAAAAGTCGAGTTTCATTCCATAACTATTAATAATACGTCAAATGGATCAGAACAAACCAACCGTATTAACCGATATCTGTTCTATCAGTGTTTGATATTAATCTGATGATCACTGTATAAGAGAAGCTGAACATTAATATAAATTTACCCTGTTTAAATGCTCTTATCTACGTTATTGCGAGAAAATGTAGTGGAATATATTGTATTAGAATATTAGATGATGATAATGACAAATGTGTTGATTGTGTATACGAAATGAGGTTCGGCTAGAAAAACAAACATTCGGAATAACCTATCTGACATAGCAGCCTACTTATAAATCTTAAGTGACACACATATCAAGCAATCAATTATAGGGAAGTGTTGTTTATAAATATATTACCTGTATTGATCGTATTTAAGAAAACATTGTTTATGATCTAGTGACAACTTAGTATCTGTATTATGAGTGCCACAGAGCCCCATATGATTGAAAATCGAGCAACTGCGATTGCAACCACGGCAGGAAATGCACTTTAGAGATTCCCTATTCCGTCGGAAAATAGTTTGACATCTGTATGTTAAATTAAAACGAAAACTGAATAGGTCTGATTGTGCACTTGAAAAGTCATTGATTGCATCGTTGTTTGTACACATGGATACGAGGGTTTATATCAAAAAGACGTAACAATAATGCCTTAATATTACATTTAAAGCCTCTACTGTGTACGGAAAATGATAATTTAATAATTAGTTATAATCTTTTATTTATCATTAAAGGAATGTATACAATGCATACTATTCTGATACATAAGATCTAATGTACAATGAAGAAATTCACCTTGTAACATATTTTTTTTACACAGTGGGTATCGTTTTTTACTTGTAGGAATATGCTACATAAATTGATGTCACATGCAATTTAATATCATCAACTAATATTGCAGAAACAAAAGTGGCGAATGTCATTTAAACTCAATAAAACTGTGTTTGTTTCTCAAATTACAATATTAATTATATATAATAAATTTAAAAACAAAAACACTGAATAAAAAATGATTTTTCTGTACTTTTAAATGAATATGATTTTAAATAGGGAGCTACTTTAACACTTCTCTAGAACACCTAAAACGTCAAAAAAATGTTTTAAGTAGGGAGCATCTAACTAACGTCGTGGTGAGTGTTAACAAAGCTATAGGAACTACATCTCGTATAAGTAAATTTATTATGTAGAAAGTATATAGCGGATAAAACACATATTTCAGCAGTTATGAGTTGCCAAAGAAGTTTCGACACAATAGTAGATGCAGCACGATGCCACGCCATATAGCAATAATCTTAATTCATCTGGAATTAATATCAGTCATGTTAAAAAGTGGCGCATACAGCGGTTGTGTTTAATGTCTGGACAAAAGCCTTATATCTAATCTACACCCAGCACACAATTTAATACTATGTTAGTTTAAACATATTTATTGGTTCAAAGTATAATACATTACATTCATGTGAATATCAAAAAACAAAACCTTTCACGGATAAGAAGACAAGCATCTGCGATGCTTTTTTTAGTTATGTTCCATGCTGGAGTTTCTACAAAAGAAAATCCGATATGGATCAGGAAGTTGAGGGTGCTATTGTAAGATCGTCATATATTCATGTTGTTCTTATACGGTTTAAATATCTTTATACAATTCCTTATATGACATTTTGTTTTTATTACCAAGTGGTATGATCTCGAGGAATTGTCACTACGTTTACAGTAATTCTAAACAATTAATATATAAAAAATAAAGAAGTTCGGGATGTCACGCACCTATGAGGGATCAGGAGGAGAGAGACCGATCCGAACCTATATGTCTATATGTCAAAGCGTGTTGTTGTTGCGATGAAGCCGTGGACACGATGAAATAGATAAGTGTTATATTCAATTGATAGCCGATCATCTCCAAATAGTAGATTGTTTAATGTCAATGCACACTGCAGATTTGAAAAGAAAGAGTTGCGTATGTTTTCAAAATTTGGGCACTGCAATTAATAGTTGGATGGCGTTTCTTCTGCACCACATGAGCAAGAGGACTATTTATGACATTTCGACGGTGTAACACATAGTTCAATGTGCTGCAACCTAGATGTAGTCGGCAGTGGTAGATCTGCGATTTTCGATTGCCGATATTGTAATAAATAGCCGTGTACGTTGTCTGTCTGTGAGTAGATGTTTGAAAGCAGTTACCGTAGTGGCGTTTCGTGTGGGCGTTGAAGAGAATTCCATATTCCATTACTATTTTACCAATGCGGTAAGCAAATAGGTTTGTTTAAAATAAAAACTAACAAAACACATGTGAGCTTCTATTGTTTTGCAGAATGGTTAATATAACAAAACAAAACAAAACTCATTTTGGGTGGGTTTTCAAATTTTGAAATGCTAACAGCGACTTGCTTAAAAAATATTAAAATATATAAATACATTTCAAGTTAAGCTCATAATCATGAACGTTTAAAATCTATAAATTCACAGCAGTTTTCTGAACGAAACGTGTATCATATTGGAATGTAATTGTTTGGTATATAATGGTCCTAGTGAAAGCACTTTTAATTGAAAGAAATACTAAACGCAAAGAAACACGCTTTCAGCGACCAGGAAATGTAATTATATTATCAATAAAAATATCAATGGCTCTGATAACAAACTGCGAATCTATATTGACTGACGGGATTTAATATAAATTTAGAAAACTTCAAACGCCAAGGTCTATCATTAAATACGTTATTGGTTAGCACAATTTCTCAGAAATCATGCGTAAAAAGATTCCATGCTTCGTGTTTCTGCACAGTTGGATGTCAAGATGAGAATGCATTCCTATTATTTATTTAAGAACGGACCAGCATGTGTCTCAAATTGTGTTATTTATTTCTGCGTTTTGTTAGCCAGACTAAACACAACATTAAGCAGGCTTTTTATTGTATTGTTTTTTCTGAGAATTAGTGGTCATCTATCATTCACGACATGACAACAGGACAGCGACGGCTCTGGGACGTTGCAGTGCAATAATGTCATGTGTTACTTTCATTTCATCGAGAATGAACATCAAACCTGTACATTTTTAGCTCATCATTTCAGAACAATCATGTACAAAGTGTATCTCGAGGCTCGATGTGCTCGCTAGTCACATCCTTCATATTAATAACAAAAGGGTCGCTATTATATTTCTAAAAGAAAATGCAGAAAATAATGTCCGGACTCATATGAGAGACTATGACCTTTAATCATACTATTATGATGAGACCATTGCCCAAAGTAAACTAATACAAGAAAAACACTTGTTATTGTACATTGCAACCGCTTAGACCCTTCGGTCGTTAATTGCGCTCTTACGGTCCATTAGTAATTTCGTTACATTATACCATTAAGGGTAATATACATCAGATTTAATGATCAGATTTTAAACGTTCGAGTCAGTGTAATAATCATAGATAAGTGTAAATAAACTCTTGTTGTACATGACCGAATTTGTAGCATTTAAGGCGCCGGGTTTGTAACCAGAAATTATCAAGAATCCTCCAAACACGCATCCGCATTCAAAATAAAGACAAGCCAAATACCGAAGACGTGGTCATTCCTTCAAACATTGCATTCCTTACTGATACTATTAAATATTTATTGTTGCCACCTGTTGGAACGTTATTTCTTTTCAATTCGCAATCTGTAAATCAATAATAGTTATAACACGTTTGTTCAAAATACCTCATCTATCTGGAATTTTAACTTTTCTTAAATACGTTTCTAAATTATTATTATTATTATTATTATTATTATTATAAGTTCTGGATATGACTTGTCAAACACATTTCACACGAACATAATACTCCATAACTGTGATTGCATATGAATACGTTGTATCTGTCCATCCCAACATTATCATCTTGTTATACGTTACAATCATTTTAATTACATGGTCAGGCTATTATTTATTGTAAACTTCTCTCAAATAAAATACAGTCAAACGATTAATGTTTGCAAAATTGCAAAAATTTATGAAGGAATTTTTTGTTATATATTCTTTTCTAATTTTCCTTTTTGTATGTCCAATTCAATTATTTTCTGCGGCGATAGGGCCATTCCCAGTAGATAACATTCCCCGAGTCATTAATCACCTCATTTAGAAGGTACACACATTTATTGCAGGCGGTACGTACGTCGCTAACATCCAGTTTACGACCTCATCAGTCTTAACACCAGTGTTGTTTCAAACGATTCTGTGTATTTTTCTTTATTTGATTACAGGAAACAATAAAACATGTTTTTATTGATTTCTATTTATCAATGATAAATTTCATCATACATATTTAGCGCCTTACTTTCAATTTGGCAGAATGTTTACTTCCATAAAAGATACACATAAATAAATCTAAGGCCACGGCAAATAGGTAAGATTTAAGTCGGATTGTCCGCATCTATACATTTAAAAGTATTAAGCGCCTTACTATAAATTTGGCAAACTGCCTGCTTCCAAATAGGTCACAAATAAATAAGTTCAAGGTCACACCAACTTGAGCAGATGAATATTTTGTAAGTCATTTACAACGAACATCACTTCAAAACCGGTAGGCAGGCTGGCGGACGTGCGGGAAAGAGGGAACGAGGGTGGGTGGGCGGGTGGTCGGGAGAGATGGAAAGAGGGCGGGTTTGGCAGGTGGGCGGTTGGGCGTGCGGGCGGGTGGGCGGGAGAGATGGAAAGAGTGCAGGTGGGCAGGCGGGTGGGCAGGCAGGCGACATGTAGGTTGGTAGGAGGAAGGTGAATGAGAAATGCATACACTGTCCTATGTTCATATTTTAAGGTAATATAAACTGTGTAAGAAGGTTACAAATCCGGTTGATATCTGTAACTTGTTTTGTGGGACAATGTATTTAACACATGTTTGTGTACCATTTAAGTGTTCGTGTGTCGTATGAATAGGTATCGTTGCGGAAAATAAATTAAAGTGGAATATATTGTGCCACAACAAAAAAAACGAGCATCTGTATATCGTTAAATTAATGTTACGTGACCAAATCGGACATTGAAATATTAGCTATTGCTATTAGGAACACTGACTTTTTTATGGGTTAACTTTATTTTACCAAATAGTTTACAAAGTATTCATTGAATTTGAGTGTTAATGGGAGTTTACTAATCCATGTTCGTTTACTGCATGTCAGTTTGCATACGTATAAGGTTATTCCTAAATGTTTATTATCTTATAAATCATGTATAAAGTATTTTTAAATGGTCTTAGTTTTACATTTTAGTGTTTTACCAATCTGTTTCAATTAATCTCCATGAGTTTTGATTTTTTTTTTTTTTTTTTTTTTACATTTTTCTGTAAAATGTATGAAGGGTAGTTCTATCAAGTTAATTTAATGTACGAAAAAGTAAGAGACTATTATCGGCCATTATTATTGTGTTTCTATGACAATGAAAATCACTGTCAGACGCAATAGTTATTACCGTTACCGTGCTGAGACAGACGCGCCATTGACCTTGCGGACATAACCTGTGGCTGCAGTGACTTATCTGCACTCACCAACTTAATATATATATAACAATAATATAAACAAAATTAAGAAAAAGTGGTATTGAAACTTTTCTCGTGATATATCATTGACTATATATAGTGTTTAATAGTATTGTAACAATTAAGTATTGGTGAAAACTTAGCACGATAATATATCATAAAAAAGAATGAACAGACAATATCGAATACATAATTAGAGAATGAATTGTAAAACAAAACGAATTGTGAGTTTTTAATATGGTAAAAACAACATCCTATGTCTTGTTATTCTGATGACAATTAATTTGCCATTCCCCTGTAACTCCACCAATTTCCATCATGACGACACAGCTGTTCGAGTATCCATGTCATAGTCGCTGTCAGTGTTCGGAAAGTCGGAATCCGTGGTGTACAACGCCGCGACGTGTGCTTTAGAGACATTATACAGCAACAACAATGTATATTATTGCATACATTTGTTAGTTGTCACATATTTAATTTGGTTTGATAAAATCACTAAGAAATATATGCCGACGACAGCCACAAGCGCAAACAGAATAAGAGAACACATTATTGCAACCTACAAGATCGGTTCTTTTGATTGCTTTTTCATTTATACGTACCATTGTTATCTAAATCAAAATTCGCATAACACAAAAATTACTGTATTTATTCACAAATGAAGAAGATTGTCCCCTCTTTGGCTTCACTGTTCTTGTGTGTTGTGCTGTATCCTACAATTGGGACTCATTCGTGACAACGCTACACCATGCTTACACGAGTTCCTTGGTGCGATGAAGACATAAAGAAACGTCATACATAACTTCAAACCTTCCATGTCAAATTAAGATGAAATAAAATATAAAATCAAATCAAATATAAGACATAACGCTCGAATTTGTTTGCAATAAATGTTGAAATGAATTTTGCGTTAAGTTATGGTTTCGACTTAAAAACAAAGATAATAGCGGTGCCTGTCCTGAATCTGTATTTGTATTATTATAACTCATATCGCATTTGTTAATGTGCTTAGTGTAATAATAGACTTGTTTATCGTCAAGATTTATCGGCTTTTTGTCTTATGCTTTAGTCGAGTGCTATGTCGTGTGTTTTGTCATGTGTCTTATTACAGAATTCGGTCACTTGTAATAGACAAAATATAATGCAGTGATTATAAGATTTATCTTTTTTACTTTTGTATATGTCTATTCATTTAAACGAAGCATATTACAAATTATGGAACTGAATCCTTTTGATTTCTCCGAACATAACGCCACAAATATTGACTATGAAAAACGTTTGCAACGTTACCACGACGTATTATGTAGGCCATGATTACGGCACATCGGTGTTCTGATTGCTATAATTATTCCAGATAGTTTAATGTGAAGGCTACGCCAACGTGTCCGCTTATTTGGCCTGCCTGTTAGGTTGTGTGAAGACAATGACACCAACATAAATGATCGAATCGACACACATCTAAACATCTTAATGGTCGCACCTGACTTTTCATATCAGTTTTTATATAGTAATGTTACACATGATGTGTAGTTGTTTGTCTTGATCATTTATACGCAGTTTCATATAATATATGTTATCGCCTAAGTTTTTAGACACGTGAGAAATTTGAAATAATCATTGTTGAAGCGCACTGTTTGTTTAAAAGTGCGGTTAATTGCATAACACAGTTTTTTAGTTTATGTCAGTCATGAAATAATAAGGCCGTTAACTGGCCAGTCAAGCTTGATTATATCTACAGGCATTCATACTTTTTATTTGCTAACCACGCCCGCAAATTTGATTTAAAGTTAAGCGTTCAAAACATTGTTTTTTTAATATCAACCGATCATTATTCAATAATAAGAAAAAGATATGAATGGCAACGCCCTGAGTTGTTTTTGCGCTCCATCAAATTTATATTCCTTTATGTTTGGCATACGTGACGATGTTTAAATTGTCAATGTGTTGATCTGTGAACAAGTGCCTTCAATTGATATCAAATATAACATTAAATTTACACATCGCGTTTAACAAGGTCAATATCCTTGTATTTTTGTCAATAATCATATAGAGCAGCCCGAGAGCATTGCTTTTGGGACGAAGTCGTTTGTAAAATTGGCCAATTATTTGCCCAGTAGAACAATATCAGATACATTGAGAACATAAGTGTGATATCCAATCACAAAGACGTGTTTCATGGATGAAATTCTCAGGAGACCTGAAAACAATATGTATGGTCACACATCTCGTGACTTATCAATACATATTTAATTTACTAATCTGGCATATGTATTGTTTGGTCGTGTGGGGTAAGTTTAAAAAATGACTCCAATATGACCTGTCTATTTACAGCCTTCATATAAAAAGTGCATTTCATTACGGAAACGCTACAGCTCTAAGAAGCTTTAAGAACGATGGAGTAAAACACCATCTGAATAAACTATAAAGTTCAATCGTAATAAATCAGTCTTAAATTATGGCCAACAATGGCTATACGTTTAGAGATATCGCAATATGTGTAACTTATAAGGTGTTCTGGATAAGGCGATGTAGTTTAATCAATAAATACATTAAATAAATTATAACGATACATTTAATACAGATAATGCTATATACGTATCAGTACTGTCATTTGCTTCAATATGAAATAAATCATTTGACAATACAGTACGTCATTAATATTTGAAGTTGTTGTATACGGATACATTTCCAAATATGTCATTGCTAAACATATAAATGCACTAAGGCTATTGCACAAACATAAAGTACAACCGCTGCGTTCAACTAAGCACAATAAGTGACGCGACTGTCACGCATTCATCTATTCCGGAGACATCTAGGCTTTAAGTGTCAAATAAAAGGAGTTATGTCACGAGTACAATCTGAAACAGACACAGATGCATTAAATCGGCTTAAACCAATTTAGAACAACAATGTTATGTATTGTCCTTGTCAATTCTGATTCCCCATGTTTTTTCATGTTAGTATTTGCTTCGTGTTTTTAAATTGTTGGTTTTCGATGCTTTTGTGCTGCCTCTGACTGTTATGCAATTTGCAATAAAAACATCATGCTCTTATAAGACTTCTCTCCCGCTGAAGCAGCTTATATTTAACCTTGTTTATTTCTAAAGATTAGTTCTGGTCCTGGTTAAGGTACTGTTTTAAGTCAAGTAATCAATTAAATTATATTCTAAGAGTGTCCTTTTATGCGCACATAATAATCTCAACATGCCACAAAAGCAACTAGATTTCATGCTTTATCTAACAACACTAGACAAGATTAATCGGAACAAAGCGACTGGGTTAATGTTATTTTGTCTGATATTTATCTGATATTTATCATGAAAAGCGTCTCATTACAGTAAAGCAGATTAATTGTACTGTATTGTCAGTTTGTTAAAATATCAACCTATTCTCATTAATCAGACAGAAGTCATTTAAACTAGAAAAATGCAATTATACTGTGCAAATCCTTGTTGATATTGGATTAAATGGATATGTGAGTAAATGATGATCAAGGGTGACCGATTCCATTCCTATGTTACATGCCTAAATGAATAGTTCAATGGTATTTTATCAAAAATGCTTTATTTAAAGAACAAACAAGTTGCGATACTGAATAGTCAAATTAATAGTCGAATGAATGCTAAGCAAAATAATGTTAATTCAAACATAACTTTTTAAAGTTTAAATGGTTGTTAACTCTCGAATCGTAAGATTCGAGACAAATTGTCGTGCAAATGACAACATCATAGAAACTGTGCCACGTATTTAAAGAGAGTTTTTGGAGTCTTGTAAACAGTCGACAAAAATGGAAAGTATCATCATCTATATAGTACAGGGATTTCCAGTTTAAACGATCTCGTAAACTTAATCTCGAAAACAAACTTATGATACTCGTATAGAAATACTTGGTGCGTGCAAGTAACCGGCATGTTGATTTGTTATAAAGTTTGGATAATCAACCAAACTAAATGGGATCTTCTCAGACTGTGTAGCCAAACACTCAATAATAGTTGCATATAAAACACACATATGTGTCGCGTTCTAAGAAAACTGGGCATAATGCTTGTGCGTAAACTGTCATCCCATATCAGCCTGTACAGTCCGCACAGGCTAACCGGGACGACACTTTCCGTCTAAACTGGATTTTCGCTAAGAAGAGACATCATTTATACGAAAAATTTCATAAAAATGGAAATTGTCCTTCCTGATTAGCCTGTGCGGACTTCAAGGCTAATCTGGGATGACAATGTACACTCAAGCATTATGCCCAGTTTTCTCAGAACGCGACTCATATAGTCAAGTGTATATAGGCAACAATTACTTTAGCCTTCAGAGTTGTTTTAAACAGCAACTTACCAAACAGATATAGCAAAAATAAAAAAACATATGCTTTAAAAGCTGCAGAGCCTAATAAACTTAAAAATCTAATCTACCAACTTCATGAAAAAATATACGAAATATTTTAATTTCCTCCATATTCTGTCTGGTAACAGTTTGAAAATGAATTTGTGTTCTAAAAAGCGAAGATCCTGATAAAACAAACAGATATTTGAACGCAATGAATATATATGTATGACCTTGCTCTTAACAATCATTAAAGGTCTGTATATAATTCTGCATGTATTCTGAGAAGTGGCGGTGATCTATCATTCACAGAGGGCGATACAGAGTCAATAATTTGATGTGTAACTTTAATTCCACGTCGAGAATGAGCACAAACGTGTTGATGTAACGACTGTCTGCCCTTGATCATTTGCAGTTCATTATTTCAGAACAATCTTGTACGAAGTTTATACCGAGGCTCGATGTGTTCGCTAATTACATTCCTTCTATAAAAATGTTCGTTATCGTATTTCTTATATGAAATGCAAAACAAAATGCGGGTTATTATACAAGTATACTATCTTTAATCTATACCGTCATGACGAATCCATCGCTTAAAGTGTAAGCTGTTAACGACAAACGCAGAATGTATATGTATTGCACAGTTAAATGCACGTATATATATATAGTATATATAGTACATACCTTACGATAAATATTAACAAAATTATGTTACGGTGTATATAGTATATTAATAAATACCTTACTAGAAATATTAAACAAAATTCAGTTGCTATTTTTCTGTATTTTAATGGGCATATACAAAAGAAATGATTTGTCCACTTTGTCTTGTATCGTGTTCGTCAGTAAATTCGTGTTTGCTCAGAAACAACACTACAGCAGCAACGTTTGACTTTCCTATACAATTTCATTTAATGACTCACGGTGCGTATAACTTCACCGTAAAAGCAAACTATTAAAAAGCAGAATATTTCCATAAGTACGTCGGTATTTTGTCGGTAGTTTGCTAGATAAGTAGTTCGTCCGCTAACAGCAGTAAATCACATAGCATAAATAATGTAATGAGTGCAGCTTCTAAGCATTTGCATTCTGGTTAGAGATATGTCGATGATTCTTGAGTGCGTATTTTACATATGTAACTTCAATAAACTAGTTTACTATACATGAAATATATTAGGAAATTTCTGAACGGGTATATGCCCACACGGTTAAAACAACAGTTTTCTATGCTCAAGTACGCAAAACAGAAAATAACCAGATGAATTGTTGATTTGTGTTTAAAAGTAATGGACTTAATGTGTTTCAATAAACATAAAACTTAATGAGTATAATGAATATATGAATAAAATATATTTTACCAAAACGACAAATGTCACATACACATTATGCCAATGATTATTTTTACAGGAGTTATGTAAACCGATAGTTTGACTTAATACTAAATATCATGAAAAACACGCTATGGTGATGTGTTCATTAACAATAACATGGTAATTCCGTGCGTTCTTATCAAATTCATAAGAATTATAACTTTTCGTATTTTGATGTATAGCTTCGCACAGACGTTGCAAACTGATTAATCTCCTGTCGTTAAAAAGTCGGAATATGGATATCGGTCTTCTGACACCCAGTGAAGCAGTCCATCGTAATATATTCTTTATTTTATGTTTCATTTCGAATGACATTTCAATTTGTAATATTGTCTTCGGCGAAAAGCTAGTTGCCATTCACATTTTATAAAATTATCTTTGTCATTAATAACCACATTTAGAAGGCGAACACACAATTGTTATATAACGATTATTGGGCATTTTCTTATATACATTTAACAGGAAACGGTTAAACGAAAATATATAGAAACATAAAGCATGTTTCTATTGATTCCAATTTATCGAAAGCAATGGTTAATTCAACCAAAAATATTCAGCGCACTTCTATACATTTTGCGAGTGTTGCCTTCGATATACGACACATGCAAATTAGTTTAATGCAGTATTCGACATAACCCTAAATACAAAAGTAGTTTATAGTTGGCCTTAACAAATGTCACACAAAAAGTATAGCTAAAATAAATTTGACTTATGACAAATATATCTGTTGTCTCATCCACCGTGATGGTGTACTATTGGGGGTCCTGTACAACGCGCTGAGATTCACCTGTGTGGTTCTGACCCTGGTTCATGTTGGCCTGGATGGAGCAGCCTTGAAGCTTCACTGAAACTTATTCAATATACATTTTTATCAACAAGCAACTTAATGAAATACTCTTCACTGATATAGACAATATTAAAAAAAGCAATGTCCGAATATCATATTGCCCAGTAACTTACCTAGATCATTAAGAGGTGGGTAGATCGTTGTGTGAGGAATTTTCTTCTTCATCAACCAGTTCAAATTCTAGAAGGCTACGATCCTGGCACTTTTCTGTGGAGAGCCCATCTCTTCAAGCTGCCCGACCAGATTTCTTGGAGCCAGGCGTTTTGCCTGCAGAAGTTTGGCCTGGCAGTTGTTCTCTGTCCTCTGATGGCGATTAAGCGTGTCCCTTGTCATCCAAATGCAAGGCACATCTACCCACGGGGCAGTACCGATTGCTTAACGCGCAGGTCTGCACATGTGACGAATGCACAAAGAGCACATCATACCTACAACAGGGTGAATTCGTTTTAGTACAACTGTTGTATTTAACTGTCTATTGCATGTTTAAAAGTTACATTAATTTAATATATGCTTTCATATTGATATGTAATTATCTGTAATTTCCATTCTTGAAAAAACAAAACATCTTTTGATAAACGGTTTCAATGAATGTTTCAAATATATTATTCACTTGCGATTTCATTAAAAGATATACTACAAACTTATTTTATTTTATTTTTTAACTTTACAAAAGTTTATGTAAGGAACGATATTATTAACTCCTTCAACTTTTGTGACCCATGGAAAATCTTGCCTCCAAATACTGTCGAACCCACTGGCACGCTGCTTATGCATGATAGAGAGGCTACGTCCTGGACACGTTCACTTTCACTAATTGAACTCTCTGATAGTGAAGATTCATTATTAATCCTGACCAAGAAATTATTTATTGCAGACTTGCCAGACACAGCGACTGGTATTTTCTTAAATCTAATCATTATGTCATACACAAAAACTAAAGAAAATGTGTTGCATGTACATAGAGTATTTCGTAAATATGAAAGAAACTATTGGACCTGACTAAATTAAATGTTGGTACTGAAAAGTTAAAATCGCCGTTAAGAAAAAGTGTGACAACATTTTAAGTGGACGGGAGCAATCAAATGAGACTTTTGATTCCAGTTCATTGTAATTATAACTTAAATTACGCACAGCCACAACAAACAAAAGCTACCGTTTATTTTCGAAGCACCGCTTTACATAGTCGTTAAAGCCACACACCTTGAAATCAAGTACATGTTTATCAAAACGCAAAAAAGACGGATTTCTACTTTGTAACCATCAGATATATTTTAATTGGCATTGATAAAATATGTTTCTCATTTATATTTAAATTTACTATGCCAAATAAGGTGTTTGGCTTTAACAATTAAAATTTAAAAAAGAAAAAATAGCATAACTTTAATTGGTCTTACGCCACTAGTACCGGTAAAAATCGATCATTATCGCCATACTCGATTAATTGGAACTCGAACAAGGCGTATATGTAAGTCGTTGCAATAATTGCATGGAATGGCTGTCCTTTTTCTGGACTGAAACTTAGATCAGATTGTTTTCAAAACACATTTTCAGTATATATATATATATATATA
>VMBQ01001821.1:31406-51724 GCA_007657795.1 Dreissena rostriformis | reverse complement strand
AGAATACAGTTACTTTGTTTTGTTTGATATAGTTTTAGAAAATATTTAACAATTCTTAAATAGCGTCCAATGATTAAAGGGAAACGACCGACTTCCGCATACAATGACAATGAATTAGTTGACATCTTTACATTTAATAATCTTTTACAGAATTTTCTGTGAACACGTTCAATATTATCGGCAGTTATAAACCCCCATACTTCACAATTATAATTCAAAATTGACGCAACATATGAATCGAATAACTTGAACATGATATTTATTGGGACTACCATCTCTTTTGTTATAGAAAACAATCTATTCATTGCTCTTGACGCTTTACCATACAAGGTGTTTGTGGCTGGTATGTATGATCCGCCACTAGATAAGACGATACCTAAATAGTTAAAGTTACTAACTATTTCAATTTCATTGTATTTGAATGTCCATTTATAATTTTTGTTCAAGACACCGGCCTTTCAATATTGACAGTTAAGTTCCACTTATAACAATATATTTCTAGATTGTCTAAAGATTCCTGTAAGTCTTCTTTGGTTTCAAAGAAAATAACTGCATCGTCCGCAAATAAGAGTAGATAAACCGATAATTGATCAAGTGTTATACCAGCGTTTAATCCGTTTTGAAGACTGAATTCTATATCATTCACGAAAAGTGAGAACATGATCGGCGATGTTATTTCCCCTTGCAATAGGCCAACGTTGCTACTAAATAAGTCAGAAAGGGAACTCATGTGTTTAACTTGCAGTTTCACCTCATTGAACATCGAACGAATAATAGCCATTAACATGCCACCAAGTCCTGATCGAATCATTTTGTACCAGAGCTGCCCCCTATTTATGACGTCATATGCTTTCCGGTAATCGATGTAGCAACAGAAGAGTTTATGTTTATTATGTAGCTGTTTTTCGATTAAAGCATTGAGAATAAAAATCGCGTCGGCTGTGCTACAATTCGGTTTAAAACCAAATTGTGCATCCGTTATGATATCATATGATTCTGCACAAGATTTTAAACGTTCATTTATTATTCCGGTAAAAAGTTTAGCAAAGCAGCTTATCAGCGTGATGCCTCTGTAATTGTTAGGGTCGGAAACAACTCCGCGTTTATAAATTGGTAGAATCACTCCGGACGACCAACTTTTTGGGAATAGTTTAGTATCTAAAATGAAGTTAAATAATATTTCTATAATATTTTATAAAATCGATTGTTTCTTTGAAATATTCGTAAATAATATTGTCATGTGAGGCCGCTTTGTTAGAATTAAGACGCTTGATCCCTTTTTTAATTTCTTCTAATGAAAAAGGTTTATCAAGTTCCGGATAGGAGCTGGTCTGGTTTTCAATACGATCGATTTCTTGTAAGAATTCGTCATATTCATTACTGTTAGCATTGACATCAGTGTCATAAGATAAAGTTCTAAAGTATTCATAAAATTTGTGAATCGAGACATTTTCCGCGTTCGTAGATGGTGATTTCTGCTTAAATAATTTCCAAAATTCGCGTGGCGCTTTACGACTTTAGTCATTCATTTGTCTGCCTTGTGCATGTTTATACCTTGATTTAGTTTGTCTACAAAAATACTTATAATCTTTCTTCGAAGCAAGCATTGCAGCCCTCGAATTTTCATTTTTTTGTAAATTAAATTCATGAACTGTTCGTAAATAGTCCGCCCGCTTTTGTTTGCATTCATCATTAAACCAGCGTTGTTTGATCTTGTCCTCTGATAAGAAACAATGATTTTGGTTTATTACTAACTTGTTTAAAATACGGTTCACCGCTATATCAAGAAAGTTAGTGAATATCGATACCCTGGGGCCCGTCTTATCAATTTTCGTACGACATTCTCACCTTACGATGCAATTTTCGAAGCGCCATAAATATGTAACCGTCACATATATAATTACTTTTGTTGAACATTTCCATTCATTTCAAAAGTACTTGTCAAATATCCTATATATTTGAAACATACAGATCATAATCACTTAAATTTCAAAATTACAAAATTCAAGCGTAAGTTAACATTGTCGTACGATCTTTGATAAGACGGACCCCCAGGGATCGCAGCGTGAGTTAACGCCTGATTGCATACTGTACTCTAAATCTTGAACCCCACCAGCTATATCTTGTAAAAACTGGTCTTTAAACTCCGATTTCCACGCAAAATGTATGATTATTTTATTTATTACTCAAATTGTTCGCGTTCAGAGCAAATGTCAGTGGGGCATGGTTGGAAAATTCGTTAAAATCGTGGACATTAAAGTCATAAGACTGCCATATAATACAGACCCGTGTTTCGAGTATTCAAAGGTATTTTTAACATGCAGTTTTGATTAAAATGTGATTGTTTGAATACCAAGCATAGTGTCCGATATCATTCTCGTTGCATGTGTTTAATAACGAATGTTTTGATTTTGAATTTGTATTTATTTCCTCAAAAAAAAAGCATTTCAATATTTGTGTAAATATATATATTATATAAATGGCGTGTTGTATATAGGCTATATATGTACTATCAACTTGATTTCTTTACGAATGTTACCGACGCAATCATCTCTTTGAACATTAATGCATTCGTGACTTGGGATAGATAACAAAGGAAACAACATAAGAATCGTACTATTTATTCAAATGTCCAACAGTTTAAAGAGCTTAGTGGAGAAATAATATTTATCTTTGATACAATATTCCAGAATTGAAAATTATTGATAATTCGTTAAGTAAGATAAGATCACTTTTTAATAATCTCATACTCTTATCGCGTAAAAAGCAATCGGGATATACTACAACAGAATACTAATAGTGCTTCAGTGATATGTATGAGAAAACTTTGCTGCATGATACCATGTTAAAGACTACTAAGACTTGTTTTTTATGATAAAACAACCAACCGAAATTAGATCCTGCTTAGAAATACGTTATGACATTAAAGAACATATATGAAAGAACTTAATTTATCATTTCGATATACTAAATTTGAACAGCTGAACAAAAATCTTAATAATTAACTATTAACCGCAATAGAAAATAAAAATGCAAATAAAATCCTACTTAAATGCTTTAAAACCCACTTTATTTCGTCGATGAACTGTTTTGGAAATCATTTTGGTATACTATATATTCAAAGGGGATAAAACATGTCACATCATGGTATTTTATGATCAGTGAATTTAATTATTTTTTCAGACATTGACGAGGATACGTGTCTATCAAATGATGTAAATGTAAAACAATGACATGTAAACAAAAACATGTGAAATGAAATGAATGTTAATCATCTGTTTAACGCAATTCATTATTATGTAGGGAATATTCTTATTATTTGTATAGCTGACTATTGTTTTAAATATCAAATATATTGTAATGATTGTTTTATTCATAATAAATAATTTCTCCATAGACAAACTTAAATAGAGTCGTATGCATTGGTTTATAAATATAAACTTAAGCGAGTTTCATAAATGGAATGGTACTTATTGCAGATAAATTAATTTGGTGTTTGCATGTTAAGATAGTCTTCAATTAAGCTTGAACTATCGATATACATATAGAGGATTTATGTTGATTGGATTCTTAGATTGTTATATTATTTCATGTGTGGGCAGATACACATACATTATTGTATATGACAACATACTTTTTTTTTGATAAATGCTTTTGTCCGACGAATTTATAAATTCGAGAATTTCGCTTGAGTGTCATAACATTTCTTGTACTTTTACCTTATTAATGTAAAGTCACATGATTTAAGAAAGGACGCTTACATCTTTTCTGTGATATGGATACTACTTGGTTAATGTTGAATACAGATAAGTTTATTTATCGAGGCTTTGACAACCTAAACCACAGGCGTTGGTCAGTTGATAAGTTTATTATGCCGAGCAATTAAACGTATCCGTGTTCAACACTTACAGAGATACTTTTTATCCCATCATTTCCGCATTCGGAGTTTAAATAAACAAAAATGATTAAACAATACAAATGGCGTCATGGAAATAAGTAAAATGACGTCAAATTACTACGCGTGTTTGCTGTATTTAACTATGTTGAAAAACAATGCATCAAGCCTGTGTTTACATACAGACATGTGATTAAAAAAATCCATGAAAATTATCAATTACTCTTTTGTTTAGCTTCAACGACATACACATTATAACGTTTTTCCCCCATTCAAATTTGTGGCGTATTTTGTTTTTATTTCTTTAATATACAGAAGCATATATCAAAAGAAAATGTGCTAGATTTGTTGAATAATCGAATATTTATATTACTCGTGGTCATAGAAAAAGTAGGTTTTCATGGTTTGACTTGGCAAATAACTGCACTGACTTATGGTTTGGTGATGTTACTATACAAATATTGGATACACCTCTTAGTACGTGCCATATTAAAGTACTAATTTGTCCTCTATGTCAGCTCAAGTGCGTCCTTGCAGAATTTAAATCCTTAAAGCATCTGTTGTCTAGAAACAATCGCAATCATAGACGCGCTTCTTCCGCAGATATGATACTTTCAATGCTAAGACAGGACTGCGATAATTTGTTACCTGCACAGGTCATGTGGGAGAATGCAACTTACACAGCAATATCAGACGTTGAACGCCCTACTCAGAAGATCATAAAATGAATACATTTGATGCGAACTATGCACCGAAATTTTAGTCATTGCTATAACTTATATAAACAAATGCGAACATAGAGATAAGAATTTCCATTCTAAGACTAGTTTAGAAACGAATTTGTCTACACAGATTGAATATAATTGGGAAACGCAAATCCCCTCTTCTTCGGGAACAAAATGAAGAATCGGGAATGCAATTTGCATGAGAGGAGACTGAAATAGGTTTGTATGTGTGTGGGTGTATATGACTATATGCACTTCATATTTAATCTAAGAAATGATCTAAGAAGAAATGTAGAAAATGACAGCAGGAAATTGCTTCCGTTAAATTCCATGATTTAAACCCATTAGGTAATCACTTGTTGAATGTCAAGTGACAGCATTTTATTCGTTGATTGAAAGCAAGAAAATAATCTAGATTTAAAATGTCAGGTCATGTCCATGAATAATTTAGGAATGGACATTGTTCTTACTAGATAAAAAAGTAACTTTGTGTGAGTACCGAATTGTTGCAAAAACAGCATATGTCATGTAATGAATTTTAAAAACAAACAGTGTTACACATATTTAATTTTAATAATTAACGTCCGAAACTCGGTTATATTACTACGTGCAAAAAAATATATAATTATACAGGCAGAGTAAATTTCTACATATTCATTAAGCAAAATCTAGTTATTTCCTTTTTAAAAATTAATCTTTATATTCATTTTAAGGAGACAATAAATACACCACTCACTGTTATTATTTAGATGTCAGTGTGATAAGCGAAGTTACGAACTACGGAACGACAGTGTCATTATAGCAAACATCGAGAGAAAATCAACCCTTATAATGAAAAATAACTCGTATGTGACGTACAAATGCAGATGTATGTTGGTCACGTGACGAGACAGTTGTATGAACGAGTTTATTGGCTGCGAACACAGGATTACGCCATGTCATTTATATTTGTACATGTATATATTTCGTCGGTGTCGAAGATCAGTCATGTTTTAAGGGCATATGTGACAAAATTGTTATTTTAACTAATAGGTCGACTTGAGGTAGAACGATCTCCTGATATGTGTGTGTTGCAAATCATATCGTGCAGTCTGGGCGTATTAGTTATTGGGCGCAGAGTGTTTTGTCAAAGAGGTTTATTATTGTTGCAGCAGAACGAACATTAGTTGAGAACTTGAGTGTATTATCTAATCTTGCGGCAGGTCACTGGGCTAATGTGTTTCTATTAAATCTCCACAAGAACGATTTTGAAGGTGTAAATGCAAAGAGCATCTTAACAGTGACAGGAATGGCATCATAGCTCGTGGCCTTTTAATACCCATTTACATAAACCTTTCTCAATGCAACACACATCTGCAATCTGCATGGATTGGTCGTGTGCGATAAAATGTTTAAGTTTTAAAAATATGACGCATCAATAATTTGTCAAGGACACACAAAAAAACATTGCATTACAGAAACTCTAAAGCAGTAAGCCATTTTAAGAACGCGGGACTTTGTAACGAAATACCATCCAACTTAGTTATATAAATGCTTAAATCGTTATAAATCACTCTCATAAAGCGCAAACGCGTTCAAACCCATACTCAACATAAAAGTAATGTATCTCTTTACCAATGACAATGGTCAAGGAACATTGGATTGCACCATCTATTTAGTTGTAAATTCCGGTGTTTATCGTGTTTTGTAACTATCTAGTGTTTATGTGTCTGTTAAAATACACTTGTATGTGCAGTCGTGTTGGTGTACATTTCACATCAATGTTGATGCATACAAAACAGTGCCATAGTAAATAATATGACGTTGCATTTCATATTTTAGAACTTCTCGTAAGGGTAATAATTATGTTAATATATTTCACTGTTTTAGTTGTGCTACTTCCGAACGGATCTGCTTTGGTGGAATCTTGGGTTTTGTTTTTTTTATAACGTTTACATGTGATTTGTATCTTGCGTTTGCCGTATGGTCTTCTATTGATTTTAATATTCGTAGTTTTGAATGTTATTATAAGCTCGGCTGTTTTCGAAGAAAAACCGAGGTATTGTCATAGCCAGCTCGTCGTCAGCCGTCAGCCTTCCGCGTCGTCCTTAAACTTTAACATTGGCCATAACATTTGCAATATTGAAGATAGCAACTTGATATTTGGCATGCATGTGTATCTCATGGAGCTGCACATTTTGAGTGGTAAAAGGTCGAGGTCAAGGTCATCATTCAAGGTCAAAGGTCAAAAAAACAAAATCCAAGGGAAGTTACAAGCTTTCAATGGAGATAATTTCTATACCTGCCAAATGATAAATATAAATGTTATTTCAAAGCGGCGCAGTAGGCTGCACCCACAGCCGAGCGTTTGCACCCGCTATGCGGTGCTCTTGTTAATTATTGTTGTGGTATATTATCACGGACTTACACAGTTGTAATATTATACGGTAACGTACGACGCATTTGAATGAATCAAGCAATTAAAACGTAAAAACTATTGCCAGTTTACCATTTTTTAACCTGAATGGATCAGCAGGACTTCCTGTCGGAGCTATGGTAACGTCGTAATGTGTTATCGACGTGTGTGTCTTGTCGAGTTATTTATTGTATGTATCACATTTTGGCAATTAGTTCCTTGTCGTATATTAAAGACCGCATAGTAAAATAAGGTTTTCCCTTGCTGGTGCAGCTGAAGTTTCACTTTATGTGTTCCGATTCGGCCTCAAAAAGTTACGTCTTTAATAGTTGTTATAAACGGATGCCCGCTCAAAGTGTGTCCTTCCTGAACATATGTTTGCACTTAGCGCATTGTGCAGACGTTAAGGAAAACCGCTGTCAGCAACCTACCACGATAAGTGACACGCCTGTCATCCATTGATCCAATCCTGAGACATCGAGACTATTAGCGTCAAATATAATGGACAAGGAGTTATGACACGACCACCCACAGACACGATCACGAATGTATTTAATTGGCTTGAACCTGCTTGAAACCACAATCCGTATCATTGCCCATTCCAAGGCGATGCCATCGGTTTTCTTTATGCCTGTATGTGGTTGGTATGTATTTTGTGTAGTGGCTTGTGGCAAGTGCTTTTGAGGCGTGTCAGACTGTTTGAAAATGAATAACCTTGAATTAAAGTAAGATTAAACTCCTTATGGCGAAGCTGAAGATTAATTGTATTGATACCTAATGATAAAATAGTATGGTTCTGTTTAAATTCAACTAGTTTATGATATACTATTGTCTGAATAGTCTTGAATATGCATATAACAACCGTGTCGTGCCAAACAAAAGTCGAGTTTCATTCCATAACTATCAATAATAAGTCAAATGGATCAGGACAAACCGACCGCATTAACCGATATCTGTTCTATCAGTGTTTTATGTTTATCTGATGATTATTGTATAAGATAAGTTGAACATTAATATAAATTTACCCTGTTTAAATGCTCTAATCTACGTTATTGCGAGATAATGTAGTGGGATATATTGTATTAGAATATTAGATGAGAGATAATGTAATGGGATATATTGTATTTGAATATAAGATGAGTGAAAATGTAGTGGGATATATTGTATAAGAATATTAGATGAGTGATAATGACAAATGTGTTGATTGTGTATACCAAATGAGGTTCGGCTAGAAAACAAAACATTCGGAATAACCTATCTGACATAGCAGCATACTAATAAATCTTAAGTTACACACATATCAAGCAATCAATTATAGGGAAGTGTTGTTAACATATAAATTACCTTTATTGATCTTATTTAAGAAAACAGTGTTTATTTGTCTAGTGACAACAAAGTATTTGTATCATGAGTGCCACAGAGCACCATGCACTGGAAAATCGAGCAACTGCGGTTGTAACCACGGTAGGAAATGCACTTAAGGGATTCCCTATTTCGACGGAAAATAGTTTAGACTTCAAGTGATGTACAAAGAAGAGAATATCGTGGCTAAACATATGTTTGTTAAATTAAAACGAAAACTGAACAGGTCTGATTTTGCACTTGAAAAGTCAATTGATTGCATTGTTGTTTGTACACATGGATACAAGGTTTTATATCAATAAGACGTATACATATTGCCTTTATATTATATCAAAAGCCTCTACTGTGTACTGATAATGATTATTTTATAATTATTTATAATCGTTTATTTAATATTGCAACAAATACTAAAAATTGTCGAATGTCATTTAAATTGTATAATTCTGTGGGTTTTTTTTTCAAATTAAAATATTAATTATATATAATAAAAAAAAAAAACAGATTAAAACACGATTTCTCTGTACTAATAAAAGAGTATTATTAAAAATAGGGATCTACTTCTCTAAAACACCAAACACTTACAGGTAATGTTTTAACTAATAAATGACTCGTGTTAATGACTAACGTCGTGGTGAGTGTTAACAAAACTATCGGAACTACATCTCGTATACGTAAATTTATAATGTAGAAAGTATATAGCGGATCAAACACATATTTCATTAGTTATAAGTTGTCAAGTAAGTTTCGACACAAAAGCAGATACAGCAAAATGCCACGTCGTATAGTAATAATCTCAATTCATCTGGAATTAATATCAGTCATGTTAATAATTGGAGCATACAGCGGTTGTGTTTAATGTCTGGACAGAAGCCTTAAGTCTAATCTACACCCAGCACACAATTCAATTTTATTTTACCAATTCGGTAAGCAAATAGGGTTAAATAAAAACTAACAAAAAGCATATGAGCTTCTATTGTTTTGTAGAATGGTAAACATAATAAAACAAAACAAAACTCATTTTGAGTGGGGTTTGTAATTTTTGAAATTCTAACAGTTTAAGATTTATTAAAATATATAAATACATTTCGAGTTAGGCTCATCATCATGTACGTTTAAAATCTATAAGTTCACAAGTTTTCTGAACGACACGTGTATTATATTTGAATGTAATTGTTTGGTACATTATGGTCCTATTGAAGGCACACTCAATCCATAGAAAAACTTAATGCAAAGACACGAGCTTTCAGTGATCAGGAAATGTGATTATATTATCAATAAAAATATAAATGGCTCTGGTTACAAACTGCCAATGTATATTGCCTGATGAGAATTAATATACATTGAGAAAACTTCAAACGCCAAGGGATACCATTAAATACGTTATTGGTAAGCACAATTTCTCAGAAATCATGTGTACAAAGATTCTATGCTTCGTGTTTCTGCACAGTTTGATGTCAAAATGAGAATGCATACCTATTATTTATTTAAGAACGAACCAGCATGTGTCTCTGATTGTGTTATTTAGTTTTGCGTTTTGTTAGCCAGACTAAACACAACATTAAGCAGGCTTTATATTGTATTGTATATTCTGAGAAATGGTGGTCATCTATCATTCAAGACATGACAACAGGGCCGCGACGGCTCTGGTACGTTGCAGTGCAATAATGTCATGTGTTACTTTCATTTCATCGAGAATGAACATCAACCCTGTACATTTTTAGCTCATCATTTCAGAACAATCATGTACAAAGTGTATCTCGAGGCTCGATGTACTCGCTAGTCACATCCTTCATATTAATAACAATAGGGTCGCCATCATATTTCTAAGAGAAAATGTAGGAAAAAAATCCGGACTCATTTTAGAGACTTTGACCTTTAATCCATTCTATAATGATGAGACCATCGCCCAAAGTAAAATATTACAAGAAGAACACTTGTAATTGTACATTGCAACCACTGGGCATTGTCATAAATTGCTCTCTGAAGGTCCATTAGTAATTTCGGTACATTAGACCATTAAGTGTGGCATCAGATTTAATGATCAGATTTTCAACGTTCGAGACAGTGTAAATAGTTAAGTGAAAATAACCTATTGTTGTACATGGACGAAATTGTAGCATTTAGGCGCCTTGGTTGTAACCAGAAATTATCAAGAATGCTCCAAACACGCATCCGCATTTAAATAAAGACAAGCCAAATACCGAAGACGTGGTCGTTCTTTTATACATTACATTCCATACTGTATTTAAAATTTATTGTTGCTACCTGTTGGATCGTTTTTTCATTTTAAGTCCCAATCTGTTAATTAATTATAATTATAACACGTTTGTTCGAAATACCTCATCTGCCTGGAATTTTAACTCGCGAGTATCTGGCTTAATATAAAACTTGTTTTTCATTAATACGTTTCTAAATTATTATTATTATAAGTTCTGTATATTACTTGTCAAACGCATTTCACACGAGCATAATACTCTATAACTGTGATTGCATATAAATTCGATGTATCTTTCCATCCCAACGTTATCTTCTTGTTATACGTAACAATCATTTTAATAACATGGTCAGGCTAGTATTCATTGTAAACTTCTCAAATAAAAAACAGTCATAAGATTAATGTTTGCAAAATTGCAAGAATTTCAGAAGGAAACTTTCGCAATATATTCTTTTTTAATTTTCCTTTTTGTTTATCCAATTCAATTATTTTCTGCGGCGATAGGGCCATTCTCAGTAGATAACATTTCCCGAGTCATTAATCACCTCATTTAGAAGGCACACAAATTGATTGCAGGCGGTACGTACGGCGCTAACATCCAATTTACGACCTTATCAGTCTAAACACCAGTGTTGTTTTAAACGATTCTGTGGCATTTTTCTTTGTTCAATTACAGGAAACAATAAAACAAAAATATATCAGGAAATATAAAACACGTTTTTATTGATTTCTTTTTATCAATGATACATTTCATCATAAATATTTAGCGCCTTACTTTCAATTTGGCAGAATGCTTACTTCCATAAAAGATACACATAAATAAATCTAAGGCCACAGCAAATAGGTAAGATTTTAGTCGAATTTTCCGCATCTATACACTTAAAAGTAGTAAGCGACGTACTATAAATTTGCCAAACTGCTGGCTTCCAAATAGGTCACAAATAAATAAGTTCAAGGTCATACCAACTTGAGCAGATGAAGATTGTTAAAGTCATTTACAACGAACATCACTTCAAAGCAGGTAGGCAGGCTTGCGGACGGGCGGTTGGGCGACATGTAGGTAGGTAGGAGGAAGGTAAATGAAAAATGCATACACTGCCCTATGTTCATATTTTAAGGTAACATAAACTGTGTACGAAGGTTACAAATCTGTGGATATCTGTAACTTATGTTTTGTGGGAGAATATATTTAACACATGTTAATTGACCATTTAAATGTTCGTGTGTCGTATGAATAGATATCTTTGCGGGAAATAAATTAAAGTGGAATATATTGTGCCACAATAATAAAAAACGAGCATTTGTATATCGTTAAATCTATGTTATCTGACCAAATCGGACGTTCAAATGTTGGCTATTGCTATAAGGAACACTGACTCTTTTATGGGTTTATTTTATGTAACGAAATAGTTTACGAAGTTTTCGTTGATTTTGAGTGTTAATGGGGGTTTAATAATCCATGTTCGTTTACTGTATGTCAGTTTGCATACGTTTAAGGTTAATGCTAAATGTTTATTATCCTATAAATCGTATATAAAGTATTTTAAAATTGTCTTAGTTTTACATTTTAGTGTTTTATCAATATGTTTCAATTAATCTCCTTGAGTTCTGATTGTTTACATTTTTCTGTAAAAAGGATGAAGGGTATTTTTATCAAGTTAATAAAATGTAAGACAAAGTAAGAGAGTATTATTGGTCATAATTAGTGTGTTTCTACGACAATGACAAATCACTGGCAGACGCAATATTTATTACCGTTATCGTGCTTAGACAGACGTGCGCTTGACCTTGTGGACATGACGTGTGGCTGCAGTGACTTATCTGCACGCACAAACTTAAAATATATATTTATCACATGCTATACCTTGTTTTCAATGTAATACAGACATTACGTATTGTTTTATATTACACATGTGTTATACAACATTTATAAGCGTTTTCATTGGCTACAGAATCAATAACTTACCAATCGCATGGCTTTATTTTGGTGAAATGACGTCGTCAACATGAAATGACGTAACGATAGTAAACAACTTTTAGATCTATCAGCATGTGTTTGGTCAATTAAGATGTATTTTATTTAGTTTAAAAGCACGTGATGAAAAAGATCTGACACTCGTTGTCATATCATACCATATTTTATAAAACTCGTCCAGGAAATTCGTAAGTAAGCTCGGCAAAGGCTCGCTTTCTAACAAAATTCCTGAACTCGTTTTATAAAATATGGTATGATATGACAACTCATGTCAGGTCTTATATATATAACAATAATATAAACAAAATTGAGTAAAAGTGGTATTGAAACTTTTCTCGTGATATATCATTGACTTTATATAGTGTATAATAGTTTTGTTACAATTATGATTTAATTGAAATTAAAAATGAAGTATCGGTGAAAACCAAGAAAGATAATATTTCAACAAAAAAGAATGAACAGGCAATATCAAATCAATATATAGAGAATAAATTGTAAAGCCAATCGAATTGTGAGTTTTTAATATGTAAAACACAACATCCTAAGTCTTGTTATGCTGATGACACTTGATTTGCCATTCCCCTGTTACTTCACCAATCCCCATCATGACGACACAGCTGTTCGAGTATCCATGTCATAGTCGCTTTCACTGTTCGGAAAGTCGGAATCCTTGGTGTACAACGCCTCGACGTTTGCTTTAGAGACGATAGACAGCTAATACAGTGTATATTATTACATACATTTGTTAGTTGTCTTATATTCACTTTGGTTTGATAAAATCAATAAGAAATGTATGCCGTCGACAGCCACAAGCGCAAATAGAATAAGAGCACACATTATTGCAACCTACACGATCGGTTCTTTTGATTGCTTATACATTTATACGTACCATTGTTATATAAATCAAAATTCACACAACACAAAAAGGACATAATTTATTCACAAATGAAGAATATTGTCCCCGCTTTGTCTTCACTGTTCTTGTGTTTTGTGCTGTATCATACAATTGGGACAACGCTACACTATGCTTAAGCTAGTTCCCTGGCGCGATGAAGACATAAAGAAACGTCATACATAACTTTAAACCTTCCATGTGATATTAAGATGACAAACAAATATTAGATAATAACTCGCGAATTTGTTTTAAGAAAATGTTGAAATGAGTTTGGCGTTTAGTTATGGTTTTGATTTTAAAACATAGATGACAACGGCGCCTGTCCTGAATCTGTATTTGTATTAGTGTACCTCATATCGCATTTTTTAAATTGCATAAGTGTAATAATAAACTAATAAACTGGTTTATTGTCAAGACTACAGCCTTTTGTCTTATGCTTTCGTCGCATGCTATGTCGTGTGTTGTGTCCTGTGTCTTATTATTGAATTCGGTCACTTGCAATAGACAAAGTATATTGCAGTGTTAATAAGATTCTTCTATTTGACATTCACTTTTTTTATGTCTTTACACTTAAACAAAGCATATTACAAATTATGGAACTGAGGCCTTCAAACTGAAGCCTTTTGATTTCCCCGTACATAACACCACCAATATTGACTATGAAAAACGTTTGCATCGTTTTCACGACGTATTATGTAGGTCATGATTATGGCACATAAGTGTTATGATTGTTATATGCCAGATTGAATAGAAAAAAACATGATTGTCTAAATGTGAAGGCTACACAAAAATATCTGCTTATTTGGCACGACAGTTGAAATAAATATTTCTTCAAAACTAAGGTTGTGTGCAGACAAAGACACCAACACAAATGATCGAATCGACCAAAATCTAAATGGTCGCACTTGACTTTTCATATCAGTTTTGATAAAGTCATCTTGCACATGAAGTTCTTTAAAAGTGCGGTAAATTGCAAAATACAGGTTTTTAGTTTATGCTAGACATATAATACTAAGGCCGTAAACTTACCAGTCAAGCTTGATTATATCTACAGGTAGTCATACTTTTTATATCATAACCACGCCCGCAAATTCGATTAAAAGTTGAGCGTTTTTTATTAAAATATTAACCGATCATTATTCAAAAGAAAAAACAAGATATGAATGTCAATGCCCTGAGTTGGTTTTTCGCTCCATCAAAATTATATTCCTGTTATGTTTGGCATACGTGACGATGTTTTATATGTCAATGTGTTGATCCGTGAGCAAGTGCCTTCAATTGATATCAACTTTAACATTAAATTTACACATCACATTGAACAATATCAATATCCTGGTATTTTTGTTAATAATCATATAGAGCAGCCTGAGAGCATTGCTTTTGGGACTAAGCCTCTTGTAAAATTGGCCAATTATTGTCCCAGTAGAACAAACATCAAATACGTGGAGAACATAAGTGTGATATCCAATCACAAAGACGTGTTGGATCGTTTAAATTCTCAGAAGAAAAGAAAATAATGTGTATGGTCACACATCGCGAGGCTTATCAATACTTATTTAATTAACTCATTTCCTGTCAAAACAACATCTGGAATATGTCTTGTTTGGTCGTGTGGGGTAAGTTTAAAAACTGTCTCAAATATGGCATGTATATTTACAGGCTTCATATAAAAACTGCATTCCATTACGGAAACGCTACAGCTCTAAGAAGTCCTAAGAGCGACGGAATAAAACAACAGCTGAACCAAATATAAAGTTAAATCATGATTCATCACTCTAAAAGTATGTCCGACACTGGTTATAAATTTAAAGCTATTGCTAAAAGTGAAACTTATAAGGTGTTCTGTAGAAGACGATGTCATGGAATCAATAAATACAATACATACATCATAATGCTAAATTAAACGCAGGTTTCGTTATATACTGTTGAGTACTGTTATTAGCTTTAATGTGAAATAAATCATGTGGCAATACGTTACGTCATTAATATGTGAGGTTGTTATATACGGATACCAGTCCAATAACTTTCTTGCTAAACATATAAATGCACTTTAGCATAACTTAAAGTACAACCGCTGTGTTCAACCTACCACAATAAGTGACGCGACTGACACGCATTCATCTATTCCGGAGACATCGAGGCTGTTAGTGTCAAATAAAAGGGGTTATGCCATGATTACAATCTGATACAGTCACAGATGCATTAAATCGGCTTGAACCGATTTAGAACAAAAATGCAGTGTTGTGGACAGAAGGCACTTAAGGTAGAAAAATGCAATGATTTTATGCAAATCCTTGTGGATATTGATTTAAATGGATATGTGAGTAAATTATGATCAATTGTGACCGAGTCCATTCCTTTGTCACATGCCTAAATTAATAGTTCAATGATATTTTATCAAAAAATGCCTTATTACAAGAAAAAAATAGTTGCGATACTGAAAAGTCAAATTAATAGTCAAATGAATGCTACGCAAATGAATAATGTCAATTCAAACATAACCTTTTAACGTTTAAATTGTGGTTTACTCTCGAGTCGTTAGATTCGTGACAAAGTGTCGTAAAAATGACAACATCATAAAAATTGTGCCCCGTATTAAAAGAGAGTTTTGGAGTTTTGTTAACAGTCGACCAAATGGAAAGTATCATCATCTATATAGTACACGGATATCCAGTTTAAACGGTCTCGTAAACTTGATCGCGAAAACATTCTTCTGATACTCGTTTTGAAATACTTGATGCGTGCAAGTGAGAGGCATGTTGATTTGTTATATAGTTTGGGTAATCAACCAAACCAAATGGGATCTTCTCAGACTTTGTAGCCAAACAATCAATCATAGTTACATATAAAACACTTATATGTGTCGTGTTGTGAGAAAACTGGGCATAATGCATGTGCGAAAAGTGTCGTCCCAGATTAGCCTGTGCAGTCCGCACAGGCTAATCTGGGACGACACTTCTCGCCTAAATTGGATTTTCGTTAAGAAGAGACATCATTTAAACGAAAAATGTCATACAAGCGGAAAGTGTCGTCCCTGATTAGCCTGTGCGAACAGCACAGGCTAATCTGGGACGACACTTTACGTACATTCATTATGCCCAGTTTTCTCAGAACACAACACATATAGTCAAGTGTATATAGGCAACAATAGCTTTTTTTTTCAGGGTTGTTTTAAACATCAGGTAACTAAACAGATAAAGCAAAAATAAAGTAGCTATGCTATAAAAGCTGCAGAGCACAATTAACTGGAAAATCTAATATACCAACCTCATGAAAAAAATATACGACATATTATAATTTCCTCCATATTCTGTCGGGTAACAGTTTAAAAATGAATTTGTGTTCTAAGAAGTGAAGATCCTGATGAAACAAACATATATTTGAACACCATTAATGAATATGTATGACCTTGCTCTTAAACAATCAGTAAAGGTCTGTATATAATACTGCATGTATTCGCAGAAGTGGCGGTAATCTATCATTCACAGAGGGCGATAAAGAGTCATTAATTTAATGTGTCACTTTAATTCCACGTCGAGAATGAGCCCAAACGTGTAGACGTAACGACTGTCTGCCTGTGATCGTTTGCAGTTCATTATTTCAGAACCATCATGTACAAAGTGTATATCGAGGCTCGATGTGTTCTCTAATTACATTCCTTCTATAAAAATGTAAAGTTATTAATCTTATTTCTAATATGAAATGCAAAAAAATGATTTGCGGGTTCATACAAAAGTATAATATCTTTACTCCATACCGTCATGACGAATCCATCGCTTATAGTGCAAGCTGTTTACGACAAACGTAGAATGTATATGTATTGCACAGTTATATGTACGTATATATATAGTATATATATAGTACATACCTTACGATAAATATTAACAAAACTCAGTTACGGTATATATAGTATATTTATTACACACCTTACTAGAAATATGTACTTCATTTGCTATTTTTCTGATTAGGATTTTAATAGGCATATACGAAAGATATAAGTTTTCCAATTTGTATTGTATCGTGTCAGTAAATTTGTGTTTGATCAGAAACAACACTACAGCAACAAAGTTTCCTTTACCTATAGAATTCACTCGTGGTGCGTGCAACTTCATCGTTAAACAAACTATTATAAAGCGGAATATTTCCTTAAGTACGTCGCTAGTGTTTCGGTAGTTTGCTTGAGAAGAAGTTCATCTGTTTACAGCAGTAAATCACACAGATAAATACTGTAGTGAGAGCAGCTTCGAAGCACTTCCATTTTCATTACAGAAATGACGACGATCCTTGAGAGAGGGTATTTTGCCTAAGTGTAACTTCAATAAACTAGTTAAATCGACATGACATATAAAAGGTAATTTCCAAACGGGTATATGCTCAAAAACATCATGATTTTCTATGCTCAAGTACGCAAAACGGACAGTTACCCAGTGAATTGTTTATTTTTGTTAAATTTTATTGGACTTTATGTTTAGCAGTAAACTTAACGTTAAAGTAGTATATTATGAATAAAAGATATTTACCAAAACGACCAATGTTACATACACATTATGCCAATAACTATGTGTAAAGGTTTGATGTAAACCGATAGTTTGACTTAATACTAAATATCATGAAAAACACGGTATGGTGATGAGTTCATTTATTATAAAATATTCATTCGTTGCGTTATAATCAAATTCTGAAAATGAAAGATTACTTATCGTATTTTTATGTAAAGCGTCGACCAGACGTTGCAGACTGATGAATAATCGTGTTTTTTGAAAGTCGGAATATGGATATCTGTCTTCTGCCACCCAGTCAAGCAGTCGGAATATGGACATCTGTCTTCTGCCACTCAGTCAAGCAGTCGGAATATGGATATCTGTCTTCTGCCACCCAGTCAAGCAGTCGGAATATGGATATCTGTCTTCTGCCACCCAGTCAAGCAGTCGGAATATGGATATCCGTCTTCTGCCACCCAGTCAAGCAGTTCGTTACATTTGTCATTGACCATTTCATGCTATACAGTAAAATGTGCATATGACATATAACATGCTGTGTTAAGATTTCTTTTACATTCGTCTCTCGTAACTATTAAAGAGTTGTTTTGTAGATATATACGATGATTTTGTACTGCGTTACTGTGTCTTTATGTACAAACATGAGACGTTAATAAATTATAGTGTCTGTCTAATAAACTTTTGTGTCTGTCTTTATAATTAAAGACTTACTTAAGAAGAGAATATCGTGGTTAACCATCTGTATGTTAAATTAAAACGAAAACTGAACAGGTCTGATTTTGCACTTGAAAATTCAATTGATTGCATTGTTGTTTGTAAATGCATTGTTGTTTGTAAACATGGATACGAAGGTTGAAATCAATAAGACGTAAAAACAATGCCTGAATGTTAAATCAAAAGCCTCTACTGTGTACTGAAAATGGTTATTTAATAATTATTTATAATCTTTTATTTAATATTGCAACAAATACTAAAAATTGGCAAATGTCATTTAAATTTAATAATTCTTTTTTGTTTTCAAATTACGATACTAAATATATATAATTTAAAAAAAACACACAGAATAAAACATGATTTCTCTGTACTAATAAAAAAATATGATTAAACATAGGGAGCTACTTTAAAAACTTCAATAGAACATCGAAAACGTACAAGAAATGTTTTAACTAATTAATTACTCGTGTTAATAACTAACGTCGTGGTGATTGTTAACAAAGCTATATGAAATACATCTCGTATACGTACATTTATTATGTAGAGAGTATATAGCGGATTAAACACATATTTCAGCAGCAATGAGTTGTCAAAGAAGTTTCGACACAACAGCAGATGCAGCGAGATGCCACGTCATTTAGTAATAATCTCAAATCATCTTGAATTAATATCACTCATGTTAGTAGTTGGCGCATACAGCGGTTGTTTTCAATGTCTGGACAGAAGCCTAATATCTAATCTACACCCAGCACACAATTCAATACTATTTTAGTTTACACATATTTATTGGTTCAAAGTATAATACATTACATTCATGTTAATATAAATAAACTAAACCTTTCATGGATAAGAAGACAAGCATCTACGATGCTTTTTTTGAGAAATGTTCTATGATGGAGTTACTATAGAAGAAAATGCGATATGGATCAGGAAGTTAAGGATGCTATTGTAAGATCATCATTAATTATCCCCACACTTTTTGAAAAAAAGGTGGGGATATTGTGGTTATCTCCGCCGTCCGTCCGTCTGTCCGTCCGCCCGTCCGTCCTGGCCAATACCTCCTCCTACACTATTAGCACTAGAACCTTGAAACTTACACACATGGTAGCTATGAGCATATGTGCGACCCTGCACTATTTGGAATTTTGATCTGAACCCTGGGTCAAAAGTTATGGGGGTTGGGGTGGGGCCGGGTCAGAAATTATCACTCATTTTTTTAGGTTATTTTACATTTACTTCTTCATTTCTACACCGATTCACTTCAAATTGATACTGGACCTCTCTTATGACAATACGGTCAATCTAAACCATGCATGGCCCCATTCCCAACCCTGGGGCGCCCCGCCCACAAAGGCCACACCCACCAAAAATTGCCATTTACTATAATTTCTTCATTTCTACACGGATTCACTTCAAATTGATACTGAACTTCTCTTATGACATTAGGGTCAATCTCAACTATGCATGGCCCCAATCCCAACCCTGGGGCGCCCCGCCCACATAGGCCACACCCACCAAAAATTTCCATTTACTATAATTTTTTCATTTCTACACGGATTCACTTCAAATTGATACTGAACTTCTCTTATGACATTAGGGTCAATCTCAACTATGCATGGCCCCATTACCAACCCTGGGGCGCC
>VMBQ01001821.1:0-30278 GCA_007657795.1 Dreissena rostriformis | reverse complement strand
CTGGGTCAAAAGTTATAGGGGTTGGGGTGGGGCCGCGTCAGAAATTATCACTCATTTTTTTAGGTTATTTTACATTTACTTCTTTATTTCTACACCGATTCACTTCAAATTGATACTGGACCTCTCCTATGACAATACGGTCAATCTCAACCATGCATGGCCCCATTCCCAACCCTGGGGCGCCCCGCCCACATAGGCCACACCCACCAAAAATTTCCATTTACTATAATTTTTTCATTTCTACACGGATTCACTTCAAATTGATACTGAACTTCTCTTATGACTATAAGGTCAATCTCAACTATGCATGGCACCATAACCAAACCTGGGGCGCCCCGCCCACATAGACCACACCCACCCAAAATTGCCTTTTACTATAATTTCTTCATTTCTACACCGATTCACTTCAAAGTGAAAGTGAACCTCTCTTATGACAATACGGTCAATCTCAAATATGCATGGCCCCATTACCAACCCTGGGGCCCCGCCCACATAGACCACACCCACCCAAAATTGCCTTTTACTATAATTTCTTCATTTCTAAACGGATTCACTTCAAATTGATACTGAACTTCTCTTATGACAAAACGGTCAATCTCAACTATGCATGGCCCAATTACCAACCCTGGGGCGCCCTGCCCACATAGGTCACACCCACCCAAAATTGACTTTTACTATAACTTCTTCATTTCTACACCAATTCACTTCTAATTGATACCGACCTTCTCTTATGACAATACGGTCAATCTCAACTATGCATGGCCCCCATACCAACCCTCGGGCACACCTAGATCAAACATTTGGCGTGGGGATACGCGTCGGCCTCTGCCGCGCCATTTCTAGTTACCAAGTGGAATGATCTCGAGGAATTTTCGCTACGTTTACAGTAATTCTAAAACATTAATATATGAACAATAAAGAAGTTCGTGATGTCACACACCTATGAGGGATCAGGGGGAAAGAGAACGATCCGAACCTATATGTCTATATGTCAAAGCGTTTTGTTGCTGCAATGAAGCCGTGGGCACGATGAAATAGATAAGTGTTGTGTGCAATTGATCAAGCCGATTATCTCCAAATAGAAGATTGTTTAAATTCAATGGACACGGCAGATTTGAAAAGAAAGAGTTGCGTATGTTTTCAAAATTTGGGCACTGCAATTAATAGTTGGATGGCGTTTATTCTGCACAACATGAGCAAGAGGACTATTTATGACGTTTCTACGGTGTAACACATAGTTCAATGTGCTGCAACCTAGACGTGGACGGCAGTGGTAGATCTGCGATTTCGATTGCCGATATTGTAATATAAGGCCGTGTACGTTGTCTGTCTGTGAGTAGATGTTTGAAAGCAGTTACCGTAGTGGCGTTTCGTGTCGGCGTTGGAAGAGAATTCCATAACAAACTACTATTTTACCAATGCGGTAAGCAAATAGGTTTGTTTAAAATAAAAACTGACAAAACACATGTGAGCTTCTATTGTTTTGTAGAATGGAAAATATAACAAAACAAAACAAAACTCATTTTGGGTGGGTTTTCAAATTTTGAAATGCTAACAGCGACTTGTTTAAAATATATTAAAATATATAAATACATTTCCAAGTTAAGCTCATAATCATGTACGTTTAAAATATATAAGTTCACAACACTTTTCTGAACGACACGTGGAATATATTGGAATGTTTTTGTGTGGTATATAATGGTCCAAGTAAAAGCATACTTAATCGAAAGAAATACTCAACGCAAAGATACACGCTTTCAGCGACCAGGAAATGTGATTATATTATCAATAAACATATGAATGGCTCTGATAACAAACTGCAGATCTATATTGACTGGTGAGAATTAATATAAATTGTGAAAACTTCAAACGCCAAGGGCTACCATTACATACGTTATTGGTTAGCACAA
Source organism: Dreissena rostriformis (assembly GCA_007657795.1). NCBI lineage: Eukaryota > Metazoa > Mollusca > Bivalvia > Myida > Dreissenidae > Dreissena > Dreissena rostriformis. The sequence continues at coordinate 28,368 of VMBQ01001821.1, read as the reverse complement.
TTTCTCAGAAGTCATGCGTAAAAAGCTTCGATTCTTCGTGTTTCTGCACAGTTTGATGTCAAGATGAGAATGCATACCTATTATTTATTTAAAAACGAACCAGCATGTGTCTCAAATTGTGTTATTCAGTTCTGCGTTTTGTTAGCCACACTAAACACAACCTTAAGCAGGCTTTATATTGTATTATATATTCTGAGAAATGGTGGTCATCTATCATTCAAGACATGACAACATGACAGCGCCGGCTCTAGGACGTTGCAATGCAATAATGCCATGTGTTACTTTCATTTCATCGAGAATGAACGTCAATCCTATACAATTTAGCTCATTATGTCAGAACAATCATATATCAAGTTTATCTCGAGGCTCGATGTATTGCTAGTCCATCATATTTCTAATAGAAAATGCAGAAAATATTTTGCGGACTCATATGCGAGACTTTGACCTTTAATCCATACTATTATGATGAGATCATCGCCCAAAGTAAAATATTAAACAAAAAAACTTGTTATTGTACATTGCAACCTCTAGGCACAGTCGTTACTTACGCTCTTACGATCCATTAGGAATTTCGTTACATAAGACCATTAAGGATGGAATACATGAGATTTAATGATCAGATTTTCAACGTTCGAGACAGTGTAATAAGCGAAGTTAAGTGTAAATAAACTACATAGACGAATGTATAGCAGTTAAGGCGCCGGCGTTGTAACAAGAAATTATCAAGAATACTCCAAACACGCATCCGTATTCAAAATCATGACAAGCCAAATACTGACGACGTGGTTATTCTTTCATACAAATACATTCCATACTGTTAGAATTTAACAGAACAGAACAGAACAGAACAAATATTTTATTTCACTTAAGCATATTACAGCTCATCGTGATAATTAAGAATAATACATGCATGCGTGAAAATTATTCGTAATCAATATATTAATAATCAAAGCATAGACAACTAATAACATATTTGTATTATACAATACAAAGTTTATCAAAATGTTAACTAATTATCTGATGTGTGCGTGCGTGCGTGTATGTGTGTGTGTGTATGTGCGTGTGTGAGCGTGTGTGTGTGCGTGTGTGTGTGCGTGCGTGTGTTTGTGTGTGTGTGTGCGTGTGTAAGATAGGTGTGTGTTAATATAAACACTGCACTTATTTTGGCATATAAACAACATGTGTACCGAAAACAGTGGTAACAGGCAACTTAACATATGCATTCAGTTCATTATAAAATGTAAGCAAATGAAAAAATAGACGTTGAGTCAGGTAAAAATTATCTCTTTTTTTTAAGCATATTTTACAGTAAATAGCTAACTTCCTAAGCGTTCCTTTATTATTACTATTCAAAAGTGTCAAAAATTTGCGCATACTTGGCCTAACTGAGAAGTATGATGATATATATTTGGATCTTTTTTTTATATAAAACGGACAATTAAGTATAAAGTGATATTCATCTTCTAAATCGTTTAGATTGCATAAAGCGCTCTTTCTCACGTTTCTGCTAATGTTATAATGTCTGCCTGTTTCAATCAACAAATTATGCGATGATATGCGTATTTAAGCAATGATGTTTCTATGTTTTGTATTGTCAATCACATCTAAATACAAAAACCTCTAGTCTAGTCTAGTCTTTAACAAAGGAATAAAGCTTCAATAATAACTGACTCGGGAAACAACCATACATCTGTAAATCCTGTTTGGTTCAACATCTGGCGAACTTTTGAGGACCAATTAACAGCGTTATTTTGTGTTTCAATTTCTAATCTTTGCATATTAATGACAGTAGTAAGGATACATTTTCTTTGTTTCTTTTGATGCAGTTTTAAAAAATATTTAATAATTCTTTGGTATCTACCAATGTTTAAAGGGAATCGGCCAACTTCAGCATAAAGTGACGTCGAATTTGTTGACAGTTTTACATTTAACCGTCTTTTACAGAACTTTCTGTGAATACGTTCAATATTAGTTGCAGCAATAAATCCCAATACTTCGCAATTGTAATTAAGGATTGACAAGACATATGCATCAAACAACTTGAACATAACATTAATTGGCACTTCCATATCTTTCGTAATGCAAAACAGGGAATTCATCGCCCTTGTAGCTTTGCCATAAAGTGTATTCGTGGCAGGTATAAATGAGCCCCCACTTGACATAACGATACCAAGGTAGTAAAAATTGCTAACTATTTCAATTTCTTTGTTTTTGTTGGTCCATTTGCATTTTTTGCTAAGCGCGCCCCCTTTTCGGAAAACCATAATTTTTGTTTTGTCAATATTAACAGTTATATTCCATTTATCGCAATATGATTCTAAATTATTCAATGATTCCTGGAGTTCTTCTATAGTTTCTGAAAAAAATGACAGCATCATCCGCAAATAGATGGAGGTAAATAGACAATTGATCTAACGTTATGCCGGCGTTTATTCCGTTTTGTAAATTAAATTTTAACATTAATTTTGCCACCTGTTGAAACGTTATTTCCTTGTAAGTCTCAATCTGTTAATTAATTATAATTATAACACGTTTGATCAAAATACCTCATCTGCCTGGAATTTTAACTCGCAAGAAGCTGGCTTAATATATGCCAAATTTCGACGTTCTAGTCACACATTTGCAATTGAAACAGGAAGACACTTTGGTATATCAAGAGCTGAGCGGTTATGTACATACTGTTTTAAACACAATATTGTTGTTGTTGAGGATGAGCATCATGTTTTATTTGATTGTAAAAAGTACTCAGATATACGCTCATTCTACCTGCCTGATATACAACCCAATCATTATACAGTTAATAGATTTTACAATTTACTAAACTCTGGAAGAAATTTTGAAATTCTAGCTGTTTGTAAGCTGATAAATAATACAATGAGAAGATATAAATACAAAAAATATAATGAGAGGATAGTATTAATATAATGAAGATAAGTAATACTTATCATCAGTAACTAGTACACTTATCGTCGTTTTTCAACTGTGTACACCACTTTATTGCATTTGAACCATTGTTTAGTTATATATAAAACTGTTTTTTTTTATTGTTCTCACTCTGTCAGATAACAATTATAAATGTATGTAGGTACATCTATGCTTATATTCAAGTCTATGTATATGCATTTTATTATGGGCCGGTGGCCTTGAATCAGAGACTGAATAAACTGAAATGAATACAACTCTTTTTTTTCCTTATTACGTTTCTAAATTATTATTATTATTATAAAAAGTTCTTTATATGACTTGTCAAACGCATTTCACACGAACATAATACTCTATAACTGTGATTGCATATGAATGCATTGTATCTTTCCATCCCAACGTTATTATCTTGTTATACGTAACAATCATTTTAATTTCATGGTCAGGCTATTATTTATTGTAAACTTCTCTCAAATAAAATACAGTCATACGATTAATGTTTGCAAAATTGCAAGAATTTCAGAAGGAATCTTTCGTAATATTTATTTTTTTTTATTTTCCTTTCTGTATGTCCAATTCAATTATTTTCTGTGGCGATAGGGCCATTCCCAGTAGATAACATTTCCCGAGTCATTAATCACCTCATTTAGAAGGCACACACATTGATTGCAGGCGGTACGAACGGCGCTAACATCCAATTTACGACCTAATCAGTCTTAACACCAGTGTTGTTTTAAACGATTCTGTGGCATTTTTCTTTATACGATTACAGGAAACAATAAAATAAAAACATATCAAGAAATATAAAACATGTTTTTATTGATTTCTATATATCAATGATAACTTTCATCATAAATGTTTAGCGCCTTACTTTCAATTTGGCATAATGTTTACTTCCATAAAAGATACACATAAATAAATCTAAGGCCACAGCAAATAGGTCAGATTTTAGTCGGATTTTCCGCATCTATACATTTAAAAGTAGTAAGCGCCGTACTATAAATTTGGCAAACTGCTGGCTTCCAAATAGGTCACAAATAAATGAGTTCAAGGTCTCACCAACTTGAGTAGATGAAGGTTGAGTAAGTCATTTATAACGAACATCACTTCAAAGCAGGTAGGCAGGCTGGCGGACGGGCGGGTGGGCGGGAGAGATGGAAAGAGGGCGGGTGGGCATGCGGGCGGGCGGGCAGGCAGGCGACATGTAGGTAGGTAGAAGGAAGGTAAATGAGAAATGCATACACTGCCCTATGTTCATATTTTAAGGTAATATAAACTGTGTACGAAGGTTACAAATCTGGTGGATATCTGTAACTTATTTTATGTGGGACAATATATTTAACACATGTTAATGTACCATTTAAGTTTTCGTGTGTCGTATGAAAATATATCGTTGCGGGAAATGAATAAAATTGGAATATAGTGTACCACAACACAAAAACGAGCATTTGTATATCGTTAAATCTATGTTACCTGACCAAAGCGTACGTTGAAATGTTGGCTATTGCTATCAGGAACACGGTCTTTTTTATGGGTTAACTTTCTTTTACCAAATAGTTTACGAAGTATTCGTTGATTTTGAGTGTTTATTGGGGTTTAATAATCCATTTTCGTTTACTGTATGTCAGTTTGCATACGTATAAGGTTCATGCTAAATGTGTATTATCTTATAAATCGTGTATAATGTATTTTGAACATTGTCTTAGTTTTACATTTTAGCGTTTAATTAATCTGTTTCAATTAACTCCATGAGTTGTTCTGATTGTTTTTTTTACATTTTTCTGTAAACTGTATGAAGGGTATTTTTATTAAGTTATTTAAATGTAAGACAAAGTAAGAGAGTATTATCGGTCCTTATTATTGTGTTTCTATGACAATGACAAATCACTGGCAGACGCAATATTGATTACCGTTACCGTGCTTAGACAGACGTGTGCTTGACCTTGCGGACACGACCTGTGTCTGCAGTGACTCATCAGCACTCACCAACTTAATATATTTATATGTAACAATAATATAAAAACAATTTAGTAGAAGTGGTATTGGAACTTTTCTCGTGATATATCATTCACTATATAGAGTTTATTCAACATACATTTGGCCTTTAGCCCATGAGTAAATACATATTACAACACAATATATTCACAAATGGTCAATGACAGAATTTTTAACATAACGTAGATCAAAATCTTAATACACCACATTCGTATACACTTTATCGTATATTGTATTTTAATATGGAGTACATCAATAAATGAAAGTACTTGGAGAAAAACTATTGAAAATATAAGTCAGCTCCCAATTTAAAAGATTTAAAAAACGTAAAGATTTCGTACACTTTTTTGATTGTCAGTCTGTAAGAGGTCAATAAACTCGATCATGTTTGTGTTCTTCCAATAGTATTAATTTATGTATTGAAACTTTTTTCATGATATATCATTCACTATATATAGTGTATAATAGTATTGTTACAATTATGATTTAATTGAAATTAAAAATGAAGTATTTGTGAAAACCTAGCACGAATATATATCATTAAAATATAGAATGAACAGGCAATATCAAATTTAATTAGAGAATTAATTGTAAAGCCAATCGAATTGTGAGTTTGTAATATGGTAAAAACAACATCCTAAGTCTTGTTACGCTGATGACATTTGATTTGCCATTCCCCTGTAACTCCACCAATCCCCATTATGACGACACAGCTGTTCGAGTATCCATGTTATAGTCGCTGTCACTTTTCGGAAAGTCGGAATCGTTGGTGTTCAACGCCGCGACGTGTGCTTGAGAGACAATATACTGCAAATCCAATGTATTTTATTACATACATTTGTTATTTGTCTTATATTCACTTTGGTTTGATAAAATCACTAAGAAAAGTATGCCGACGACGGCCACAAGCGCAAACAGAATAAGAGCACACATTATTGCAACCTACAAGATCGGTTTTTTTGATTGCTTATACATTTATACGTACCATTGTTATATAAATCAAAATTCGCACAACACAAAAAGAACATGATTTATTCACAAATGAAGAAGATTGTCCCCTCTTTGGCTTCACTGTTCTTGCATGTTGTGCTGTATCCTACAATTGGGATTCATTCGTGACAAAGCTACACCATGCCTACACGAGTTCCTTGGTGCGATGAAGACATAAAGAAACGTCATACATAACTTTAACCTTCCATGTAATATTAAGATGAAATCAAATATAAAATATAATCAAATATAAGACAATAACGCTTGAATTTGTTTATAGAAAATTTTGAAATGAATTATGCGTTAAGTTATGGTTTCGATTTTAAAACATAGATGACAGCGGCGCCTGTCCTAAATCTGTATTTGTATTATCATACCTAATATCGCATTTGTTAATGTGCTTAGTGTAATAATAAACTGGTTTATCGTCAGACTATGGCCTTTTGTCTTATGCTTCCGTCGCGGGCTATGTCGTGTGTTTTGCCCTGTGTCTTATTATTGAATTCGGTCACTTGTAATAGACAAAGTATATTACATTGTTTATAAGATTTATCTATTTGACTTTCACTTTTTTATATGTCTACACATTAAAACAAAGCGTATAACAAACTATGGAACTGAAGCCATTTGATTTCACTGTACATAACACCACAAATATTGACTATGCGAAACGTTTGCATCGTTTCCACGACGTATTATGTAAGTTATGATTATGGTACATTAGTGTTCTGAGTGTTATATGCCAGATTGAATAGATATAACACGATTGTCTAATGTGAACGCTGCGCCAATATGTCCGCTTAATTTGCCCGACAGTTAGGTTGTGTGCCGACAATGACACCAAAACAAATGATCGAATTGACAAACATCTTAATATCTTTATGGTCGCACTGGACTTTTCATGTCAGTTTTGATATATTCATCTTGCACATGATGTTTAGTTGTTTGTCTTGAACATACGCAGTGTCATATGATTAATGTTATCGCATAAGTTTTAAGACACTTAAATTAAGACAGAAATTTAAAAAAAAAATCCTTTTTGAAGCGCATTGTTTAAAAGGTAAATTGCATAACACAGTTTTTTAGTTTATGCCAGACATGTAATACTTTAGCCGTAAACTTGCCAGTCAAGCTTGATTATATCTACAGGCATTTATACTTTTTATGTGCTAACCAAGTCCGCCAACTTGATTTAAAGTTAAACGTTAAAAATCACTTTTGTTTTTATATCAGCCGATCATTATTCAATAGAAAGAAAAAGATATGAATGCCAATGCCCTGAGTTGTTTTTTCTCTCCATCAAAATTATATTCCTGTTATATTTGGCATACGTGACGATGTTTTATTTGTTAGTGTGTTGATTTATGAAAAAGTGCCTTCAATTGATATCAACTATAACATTAAATTTACACAACGCATTGAACAATGTCAATATCCTGGTATTTTTGTCACAAATCATATAGAGCAGCCTGAGAGCATTGCTTTTGGGACGAAGTCGTTTGTCAAAGTGGCCAATTATTGTCCCAAACAATAATAGAACAAACATCAGATACGTTGAGAACATAAGTGTGATATCCAATCACAAAGACGTGTTTGATGGTTGAAATTCTCAGGAAACAATATGTATGGTCACACATCTCGTGACTTATCAATACTTATTTAATTTACTCATTTCATGTCAAAACAATATCTGGAATATGTATTGTTTGATCGTGTGGGGTAAGTTTAAAAAATGACTCCAATATAACAAGTGTATTAAAGGCTGCATATAAAAACTGCATTCCATTACGGAAACGCTACAGCTCTAAGCAGTCATAAGAGCGACGAAAGAAAACAACATCTGAACCAAATATAAAGTTAAAACATGATTCATCACTCTTAACTTATGCCTAACACTGGTTATAAATTTAGATCTGTCGCTATAAGTGTTACTTATGAGGTGTTCTTTATTAGGCGATGTCATGGAATCAATAAAAACAATACATAAATTATAATGATGCAGATTTCGTTATATACTGTTGAGTACTTTTATAAGCTTCAATATGAAATAAATCTTATGACAATATGTTACGTCATTAATATTTGAAGTTATTTTTATATACGGATACCTGACCAATTATGTCCTTCCTCAACATATAAATGCACTAAGCCTATTGCACAAACATAAAGTACATCTGTGTTCGACCTACCACAATAAGTGACACGTCTGACATTCATCTATTCCGGAGACATCGAGGCTGTTAGTGTCAAATCAAAGGCGTTATGCCACGATTACAATCTGATACAGACACAGATGCATTACAACGGCTTTAACCCATTTGGAACAACAATACCGTGTATTGGCCTTGTCAAGTCTGTTGCCTCTTTTTTTACATGTTTGTATTTTTCTGCGTGTTCATATAATTATTTTCGATGCATTTGTGCTGTCTCAGACTGTTTGGCAATTGGCCATAAAATAATGTGCTCTCATAAAAACATTTTCCCGTTAGAGCAGCTTTTATTTATATTTATTTCTAAACATAAGTGGTTAAGGTTATGTTCTAAAGTCAAATAATCAGTTAAATACTATTCTTAGAGCACATAATAATCGCAACATGCCACAAAAGCAACTAGATTTCGTTCTTTATCTAATAACAATATACGAAATTAATCGGAACAAAACGACTGGGTTAATGTTATTTTTACTGTTATGTATCTGATATTTATCTGGAAAATCGTCTCATTACAGTAAAGCAGATTAATTGTACAGCATACAAGTTTGTTCAAATATAAATCTATTCTAAATAAACAGACAGAAGACATTTAAAGTAGAAAAAAACATGCAATAATACTATGCAAATCCTTGTGGATATTGGATTTAATGGATATGTGAGTAAATAGTTATCAAGGGTGACCTATTACATTCCTGTGGTTCATGCCTAAATTAATAGTTCAATGATATTTTATCAAAAAATGCTTTATTACAAGAAAGAATTAGTTGCGATACTGAATAGTCAATTAAATAGTCGAATGAATGCTTCGCAAATGAATAATGTCAATTCAAAAATAACTTTTAAACGTTGTTGTTTACTCTCACAGCGTAAGATTGGTGACAAAGTTTCGTAAAAAATGACAAACTCATAGAAATTGTGCCTCGGATTCAAAGAGTGTTATGGAGTTTTTGTTATCAGTCGACCAAAATGGAAAGTATCATCATCTATATAGTACAGGGATATAAAGTTTTAAAGATCTCGTAAACTTAATCGCGAAAACATTCTTCTTATACGCGTCTATCAATACTTGATGCTTGCAATAACAGGAATGTTGATTTGTTATATAGTCAGGATAATCAACCAAACGAAATGGGATCTTCTCAGACTTTGTAGCCAAACAATTAATTAGTGTTGCATACAAAACACACATATGTGTCGCGTTCTGAGAAAACTGGGCATAATGCATGTGCGTAAAGTGTCGTCCCAGATTAGCCTGTGCAGTCCGCATAGGCTAATCCGGGACGACACGTTCCGCCTAAACTGGATTTTCGCTAAGAAGAGACATCATTTAAACGAAAAAAGCCATATGCGCGGAAATTGTCGTCCCTGATTAACCTGTGCGGACTGCACAGGCTAATCTGGGATGACAAATTACTCACAAGCATTTTGCCAAGTTTTCTCAGAACACGACCCATATATTCAAGTGTGTATAGGCAACAATTACTTTAGTGTTTAATGTTGTTTTAGACAGCAGCTAACTAAACAGATAAAACAATAAAGTACCTATTCTTTTAAAGCTACAGAGCAAAAACAACTTGATAATCTAATTTACCAACTGCGCTTGAAACCTCATGAAATAAATATACGACATACTTTGATTTTCTCCATATGCTGTCGGGTAACAGTTTGAAAATGAATTTGTGTTCTAAGAAGTGAAGATCCGGGTAAAACAAACAGATATTTGAACACAATGAATGAATATGTATGACCTTGCATTTAAACAATCATTAAAGGTCTGTATATAATACTGCATGTATTCTGAAAAGTAGCGGTAATCTATCATTCATATAGGGCGATACAGAGTCATTAGTTTGATGTGTACCTTCAATTCCACGTCGAGAATGAGCACTAACGTGTTGACGTTACGACTGTCTACCCGTGATCGTTTGCAGTTCATTATTTCAGAACAATCATGTACAAATGTATCTCGAAGCTCGATGCGTTCTCTAATTACACTCCTTCTATAAAAATGTGAGGTTAATCGTACTTCTAACATGAAATGCAAAAACACGATTTTCGGGTTCATACAAAAGTATACTACATGTATCTTTACTTTACACCGTCATGACGAATCCATTGCTTAAATTGTAAGCTGTTAACGACAAACGTAGAATATATATGTATTACACAGTTATATGCACGTATATATAGTATGTATAGTGCATACCTTTCGATAAATATTACCAAAATTCAGTTACGGTATATGTATATATAGGATCTGACATGAGTTGTCATATCATACCATATTTTATTAAACGAGTTCAGGAATTTTGTTAGTAAGCGAGCCTTTGGCGAGCTTACTAACGAATTTCCTGGACGAGTTTAATAAAAATATGGTATGATTTGACAACGAGTGTCAGATCTTTTTTATCACATGCTTTTAAACTTAATAAAAATAAAATTAGGGAAGGCAAAGAATACCGATTTTGGTATTCGAATATTCGGTCACCCTTCCGAACGAATATCCAGATATTCGGTCAACATCTGTTGGAAAAAAATCTACAAAATCAACTTTGTTAACCGTACCATTACTCCATGAATTCTACTTTCGTTTTTACCGGAAGTTCACCGGAAGTCCCTAAATATTGACACAGCGTTGCCGTCGCTGATTCGACGTTGATTTTGTTGATTATTTTTTATTGTAAAAATTGAATGACAAAAAACTGTTTTTAAACTTTTAATATTGTACATCAACAATAGAACGAGAAACATAATATTTACATGACGACAAAACAATTGCATGACAAAACAGTTAGATCTAGAAATAATTTAAGCTGAACTTAAACGTATTATTTACGACTTCTTATCTGATGATCTCGTGAAATACTTCCAAGCAGCGGAAGGTGTAGGTGGCATTTTTGATTTGACAGAGATTTACTTTATTCGTGTAGCAATGATAATATTTTCAAATAAATAAGGGTGAAATACCAAAAACATTGCTTTAAGTATAGTACCTGATTGAATATTGAGTAATTAATTAAATTTATAATTTTGACACAAAGTGACTGTCTTTTTAAGTTTCCTAAAGGTAGGCAATTAGCGGGATTTATGACCGGTATACTGTCATCACCAAAGCGACGCATTATCGCGCCTATCGGAATAAACACTATGACACGAGGAACAACTTTTTTAACAATGTTTGAAGCAAATTTTACGAATACAACGTCTTTGAAATTACTCGATTTTTTATTATTTTCTTCCGAATATTCGATTCGGAAAATAGTATTCGAATATTCGGTGCGGGACCGAATATTCGGATATTCGTTGACATCCCTTAATAAAATACATCTGATAGATCTAAAGGTTGTTTACTATCGTGACGTTATTACATGTTGACGACGTCATTTCACCAAAATAAAGCCATGCGATTAATTAGTTATTGATTCTGTAGCCAATGAAAACGCTTAAAAATACGTAATGTCTGTATAACATTGAAAACAAGGTATAGCATGTGATAAAGTATTTTATTACATACCGTACTAGAAATATTTAACACAATTCAGTTGCTATTTTTCTGATTAGGATTTTAATAGGCATATACAAAAGAAATAACTCTTCCACTTTGTATTGTATCGTGTTCGTCAGTAAGTTCGTGTTTGCTCAGAAACAATACTACAGCAACAAAGTTTCCTTTTCATGCAGAATTTATTAATAACTCATGGTACGTGCAGGTTCATCGTAAAACAAACTATTATAAAGCAGAATATTTCCTTAAGTGCGTCGGAATGTTGTCGGTAGTTTGCTAGAGAAGTAGTTCATCCGCTATTAGCAGTAAATCACGTATCATAAATATTGTACTAAGTGCAGCTTTTAAGCACTTGCATTCTGTTTACAGATATGTCAATGGTCCTTGGTAGCGCGTATTTTGCCTGAATGTTAATTCAATAAACTAGTTTACTCGTCATGAAAGATATAAGGTAATTTCCGAACGTGTGAACGAATATGCTCAACAACATCATGGTTTTCTATGCTCAAGTAAGCAAAACGGACAGTTACCCAGTGAATTGTTTATTTTTGTTAAAATGTCTCATACTTTATGTTTAGCAGTTAACATAACGTTAAAGTTGTATATTATGAATAAAAGATATTTTACCAAAACGACACATGTGACACACATATTATGTCAATAATTATTTGTACAGGTTTGATGTTAACCGATAGTTTGACCTAATACTAAATACTAAATATCATGGAAAACGCGGTATGGTGATGAGTTCATTAATTATAAAATGTGCATTCGGTGTGTTATAATCCAATTCAAAAATGAAAGATTACTTTTCGTATTTTGATGTTATGGTAGGGTGACTTTCAGCTCAGAAGGCCATTATTTCAAGGGGTAACGTGGACACCATATTGCAACAATTTGAGTCATATACCAAAATGACCGTGATAGCCTGAAGTTTACTAAGCCATCGGCATAAATTGGCATAAATGGTGGCGAGCTAAGAAATCCAAGATGGCCGCCATTTCTGTTGGTACTGGATAGAAATCAAAACATAGGGATACTTCTTGATATAAAAATGATACAAATTAATCTACTGGTGGAAATTGTTTATATTAGAAGTACTCAAAATTTAATGCATTCAGGTCATCTTTGAAGGTCAAGTTCAAGGTCATATCAAAGGTCAAAGGTCAAAAATACAGAAACATTAACGATCTTACCACATATTTTCACTTTTTGGCAAATTTTATACAAGGAATTCCAAGGTAATTTTGTATCGAACTAAAGGGCATTGACTGTACTTTATGTTTCTGCAAACAGTACGACAATTGTTTTCCCATGGAAAAAAAAATTATGTCTTTCAAAATGACGGCGATGTGATTATTACATAGAAAAGTGGCCGCCAAAACCTATTAATGATCATTACTATGTAAATATCCACTCAAATTTATTTTTTTTCGTTGCTATACATAGGTTTCAAGGGACAAAGAACACATTAAGATCATCAGACATTGTTTAAGTTTACTATAATACACACAAATCCAACATGGCGTCAACAATGGCCGCCAAGATGGCCACCAACACCTATTAATGATCATAACTATGTAAATATCCACTCAAATGTGATTATTTTCGTGGCTATACATAGGTTTCAAGGGGCAAAGAACATATTAAGATCATCAGAAATTGTTTAAGTTGATAATAGTTCACACAAATTAAACATGGCGTCCAAAATTGCCACCAAGATGGCTACCAAAATCATTTATGATCATAATTATGTAACTATCCACTCAAATATTATGAATTTGGTGTCTATCTAGGTTTTAAGGGTCAAATAACACATAAAGATCATCACACATGTTTAAGTTTACAGTAGTTCACACAAATCCAACATCGCGTCTTAAATGGCCGCCGAGATTGCCGACAACATTGCCGCCGAGATGGCCGCCAAAACCAATTAATGATCATAGATATGTAAATATCCACTCAAAGTTGATTATTTTGGTGGCTATACATAGGTTTCAAGGGGCAAAGAACACATAAAGATCATCAGACATTGTTTAAGTTCATTATTTTACACACAAATCCAACATGGCGTCCAAAATGGCCGNCGTGTGGGGTAAGTTTAAAAAATGACTCCAATATAACAAGTGTATTAAAGGCTGCATATAAAAACTGCATTCCATTACGGAAACGCTACAGCTCTAAGCAGTCATAAGAGCGACGGAAGAAAACAACATCGAACCAAATATAAAGTTAAAACATGATTCATCACTCTTAACTTATGCCCAACACTGGTTATAAATTTAGATCTGTCGCTATAAGTGTTACTTATGAGGTGTTCTTTATTAAGCGATGTCATGGAATCAATAAATACAATACATAAATTATAATGATGCAGATTTCGTTATATACTGTTGAGTACTTTCATAAGCTTCAATATGAAATAAATCATGTGACAATATGTTACGTCATTAATATTTGAAGTTATTTTTATATACGGATACCTGACCAATTATGTCCTCCCTCAACATATAAATGCACTAAGGCTATTGCACAAACATAAAGTACATCCGCTGTGTTCGACCTACCACAATAAGTGACATGTCTGACACTCATCGATTCCGGAGACATCGAGGCTGTTAGTGTCAAATAAAAGGCGTTATGCCACGATTACAATCTGATACAGACACAGATGCATTACAACGGCTTAAACCCATTTGGAACAACAATACCGTGTATTTGCCTTGCCAAGTCTGTTGCCTCATATTTTTTCATGTTTGTATTTTTTCTGCGTGTTCATATAATTATTTTCGATGCATTTGTGCTGTCTCAGACTGTTTGGCAATTGGCCATAAAATAATGTGCTCTCATAAAAACATTTTCCCGTTAGAGCAGCTTTTATTTATATTTATTTCTAAACATAAGTGGTTAAGGTTATGTTCTAAAGTCAAATAATCAGTTAAATACTATTCTTAGAGCACATAATAATCGCAACATGCCACAAAAGCAACTAGATTTCTTTCTTTATCTAATAACAATATACGAAATTAATCGGAACAAAACGACTGGGTTAATGTTATTTTTACTGTTATGTATCTGATATTTATCTGGAAAATCGTCTCATTACAGTAAAGCAGATTAATTGTACAGCATACAAGTTTGTTCAAATATAAATCTATTCTAAATAAACAGACAGAAGACATTTAAAGTAGAAAAAAACATGCAATAATACTATGCAAATCCTTGTGGATATTGGATTTAATGGATATGTGAGTAAATAGTTATCAAGGGTGACCTATTACATTCCTGTGGTTCATGCCTAAATTAATAGTTCAATGATATTTTATCAAAAAATGCTTTATTACAAGAAAGAATTAGTTGCGATACTGAATAGTCAATTAAATAGTCGAATGAATGCTTCGCAAATGAATAATGTCAATTCAAAAATAACTTTTAAACGTTGTTGTTTACTCTCACAGCGTAAGATTGGTGACAAAGTTTCGTAAAAAATGACAAACTCATAGAAATTGTGCCTCGGATTCAAAGAGTGTTATGGAGTTTTTGTTATCAGTCGACCAAAATGGAAAGTATCATCATCTATATAGTACAGGGATATAAAGTTTTAAAGATCTCGTAAACTTAATCGCGAAAACATTCTTCTTATACGCGTCTATCAATACTTGATGCTTGCAATAACAGGAATGTTGATTTGTTATATAGTCAGGATAATCAACCAAACGAAATGGGATCTTCTCAGACTTTGTAGCCAAACAATTAATTAGTGTTGCATACAAAACACACATATGTGTCGCGTTCTGAGAAAACTGGGCATAATGCATGTGCGTAAAGTGTCGTCCCAGATTAGCCTGTGCAGTCCGCACAGGCTAATCCGGGACGACATTTTCCGCCTAAACTGGATTTTCGCTAAGAAGAGATATCATTTAAACGAAAAAGGCCATATAAGCGGAAATTGTCGTCCCTGATTAACCTGTGCGGACTGCACAGGCTAATCTGGGATGACAAATTACTCACAAGCATTTTGCCCAGTTTTCTCAGAACACGACCCATATATTCAAGTGTGTATAGGCAACAATTACTTTAGTGTTCAGTGTTGTTTTAAACAGCAGCTAACTAAACAGATAAAACAATAAAGTAGCTATTCTTTAAAAGCTACAGAGCAAAAACAACTTGAAAATCTAATTTACCAACTGCGCTTGAAACCTCATGAAATAAATATACGACATACTTTGTTTTTCTCCATATGCTGTCGGGTAACAGTTTGAAAATGAATTTGTGTTCTAAGAAGCGAAGATCCGGATAAAACAAACATATATTTGAACACAATGAATGAATATGTATTACCTTGCACTTAAACAATCATTGAAGGTCTGTATATAATACTGCATGTATTCTGAAAAGTAGCGCGGTAATCTATCATTCACATAGGGCGATACAGAGTCATTAGTTTGATGTGTCACTTCAATTCCAATTCCAAGATGAGCACAAACGTGTTGACGTAACGACTGTCCGCCCGTGATCGTTTGCAGTTCATTATTTCAGAACAATCATGTTCAAAGTGTATCTCGAGGCTCGATGCGTTCTTTAATTTCATTACTGCTATAAAAATGTAAAGTTAATCGTATTTCTAACATGAAATGCAAAAAAAACGATTCGCGGGTTCATACAAAAGTATACTACATGTATCTTTACTTTATACCGTCATGACGAATCCATTGCTTAAATTGTAAGCTGTTAACGACAAACGTAGAATATATATGTATTGCACAGTTATATGCACGTATATATAGTATTATAGTGCATACCTTTCGATAAATATTAACAAAATTCAGTTACGGTATATTTATATATAGGATCTGACATGAGTTGTCATATCATACCATATTTTATTACACGAGTTCCGGAATTTTGTTAGTAAGCGAGCCTTTGGCGAGCTTACTAACGAATTTCCTGGACGAGTTTAATAAAAATATGGTATGATATGACAACGAGTGTAAGATCTTTTTTTATCACATGCTTTTAAACTTAATAAAAATAAAATTAGGGATGGCAACGAATACCGATTTTGGTATTCGAATATTCGGTCACCCTTCCGAACGAATATCCGGATATTCGGTCAACATTTTTGTCATTCAATTTTAACAATAAAAAATAATCAACAAAATCAACGTCGAATTAGCGACGGCAACGCTGTGTCAATATTAAGTCACTTCTGGTGAACTTCCGGTAAAAACGAAAGTTGAATTCATGGAGTAATGGTACGGTTAACAAAGTTGATTTTGTTGATTTTTTTCCAACGAGAAACATAATATTTACATGACGACAAAACAATTGCATAACAAAACAGTTAGATCTTACAATAATTTAAGCTGAACTTAAACGTATTATTTACGACTTCTTATCTGATGATCTCGTGAAATACTTCCAAGCAGCGGAAGGTGTAGGTTGCATTTTGATTTGACGGAAATTTACTTTATTCGTGTAGCAATGATAATATTTTCAATTAAATAAGGGCGAAATACCAAAAACATTTCTTTAAGTATAGTACCTGATTGAATATTGAGTAATTAATTAAATTTATAATTTTGACACAAAGTAACTGTCTTTTTAAGTTTCCTAAAGGTAGGCAATTAGCGGGATTTATGACAGGTATACTGTCATCACCATAGCGACGCATTATCACGCCTACCGGAATAAACACTATGACACGAGGAACAACATTTTTTAACAATTTTTGAAGCAAATTTTACGAATACAACTTCTTTGAAATTACTCGATTTTTTTTATTATTTTCTTCCGAATATTCGATTCGGAAAATAATATTCGAATATTCGGTGCGGGACCGAATATTCGGATATTCGTTGACATTCCTAAATAAAATACATCTTAATTGACCAAACAAATACTGATAGATCTAAAGGTTGTTTACTATCGTTACGTCATTTCACGTTGACGACCTCATTTCACCAAAATAAAGCCATGCGATTGGTAAGTTTTTGATTATGTAGCCAATGAAAACGCTTAAAAATGTTGTATTACACATGTGTAATATAAAAAATACGTAATGTCTGTATTACATTGAAAACAAGGTATAGCATGTGATAAAGTATTTCATTACATACCTTACTAGAAATATTTAACAAAATTCAGTTGCTATTTTTCTGATTAGGATTTTAATAGGCATATACAAAAGAAATAACTTTTCCACTTTGTATTGTATCGTGTTTGTCAGTAAGTTCGTGTTTGCTCAGAAACGATTCTACAGCAACAACGTTTCCTTTTCATGTAGAATTTATTAGTAACTCATGGTTCGTGCAACTTCATCGTTAAACAAACTATTATAAAGCAGAATATTTCCTTAAGTGCGTCGGAATGTTGTCGGTAGTTTGCTAGAGAAGTAGTTAATCCACTATTAGCAGTAAATCACGTATCATAAATATTGTACTTAGTGCAGCTTTTAATCACTTGCCTTCTGTTTACAGATATGTCAATGGTCCTAGGGAGTGCGTATTTTGCCTGAATGTTATTTCAATAAACCTGTTCACTCGACATGAAAGATATAAGGTTATTTCCGAACGGGTATATGCTCAACAACATCATGGTTTTCTATGCTCAAGTAAGCAAAACGGATAGTTACCCAGTGAATTGTTTATTTTTGTTAACCGATAGTTTGACCTAATACTAAATACTAAATATCATGAAAAACGCGGTATGGTGATGAGTTCATTAATTATAAAATGTGCATTCGTTGTGTTATAATCCAATTCAAAAATGAAAGATTACTTTTTGTATTTTGATGTAATGGTAGGGTGACTTTCAGCTCAGAAGGCCATTATTTCAAGGGGTAACGTGGACACCATATTGCAACAAGCTGAGTCATGTACTAAAATGACCGTGATAGCCTGCAGTTTACTAAGTCACCGGCATAAATTGTCATAAATGGTGGCGAGCTGAGGAAATCCAAGATGGCCGCCAAGATGGCCGCCATTTCTATTTGTACTGGATAGCAATCAAAACATAGGGATACTTCTTGATATAAATATGATACAAATAAATCTACTGGTGGAAATTGTTTATATTAGAAGTACTCAAAATGTAATGCATTCAGGTCATCTTCGAAGGTCAAGTTCAAGGTCATATCAAAGGTCAAAGGTCAAAAATACAGAAACATTATCGATCTTAGCACATATTTTCACTTTTTGGCAAAATTTATACAAGGAATTCAAGGTTATTTTGTATCAAACTAAAGGGCATTGACTGTACTTTATGTTTCTGCAAACAGTACAACAATTTTGTTCCCATGGAAACGAAAATTATGTCTTTCAAAATGACGGCGATGTGATTATTACATTGAAAAGTGGCCGCCAAAACCTATTTATGATCATTACTATGTAAATATCCACTCAAATTTAATTATTTTCGTTGCTATACATAGGTTTCAAGGGACAAAGAACACATTAAGATCATCAGACATTGTTTAAGTTTATAATAATACACACAAATCCAACATGGCGTCAACAATGGCCGCCAAGATGGCCACCAAAACCTATTAATGATCATAACTATGTAATTATCCACTCATATATTATGAATTTGGTGTCTAAACCTAGGTTTTTAGGGGCAAATAACATAAAAAGATCATCACACATGTTAAAGTTAACGATATTTGACACAAATCCAACATCGCGTCTAAAATGGCCGCCAAGATGGCCGCCGAAACCCATTAATGATCATAACTATGTAAATATCCACTCAAATGTGATTATTTTCGTGGCTATACATAGGTTTCAAGGGGCAAAGAACACATTAAGATCATCAGAAATTGTTTAAGTTTATAAAAGTTCACACAAATCCAAAATGGCCACCAAGATGGGTACCAAGACCTATTTATGATCATAATTATGTAACTATCCACTCAAATATTATGAATTTGGTGTCTATATCTAGGATTTAAGGGGCAAATAACACATAAAGATCATCACACATGTTTAAGTTTACAATAGTTCACACAAATCCAACATCGCGTCTAAAATGGCCGCCAAGATGGCCGACAACATTGCCGCAAAGATGGCCGCCAAAACCTATTAATGATCATAGCTATGTAAATATCCACTCAAATTTGATTATTTTGGTGGCTATACATAGGTTTCAAGGGACAAAGAACACATTAAGATCATCAGACATTGTTTAAGTTTATTATATTACACACAAATCCAACATGGAGTCTAAAATGGCCACCAAAACCCATTAATGATCATAACTATGTAACTATTCACTCACATTTGATGATTTTGGAGTCTATACCGAGATTTCGAGGGGCAAAGAACACATTAAGATTATCAGACACAGTTTAAGTGTATTATGCTACACAGAAATCTGACATGGTATCCAACGACACAATTCAAAGGACCACAAGTCCATTACTTTTGACGTGATGCTTGTTATGTGAAACGCCACAGTTTGAGCCTGCCGCGATTTCTGGATTTTGACAAGAGGATCGATATTTTTCAGCTTCAGGCAACACTGAATTCGCAGAGAATGATGCGTATCTTGCATCTGAAAAGCCAATACCCTGACCGTGTTTTTTATCCTGCTCTTCTGTTCCAGCGTTTCCTGGTGGTATCTAAATCTGGGGATCCTTCCCGTGCAGTTGTATTGTCTTATGAACTGAGCTCCCATCCTGCTGCCTTCTTTGAAGCCAAAAACATACTTTGTACAGCAGATAAGCCTCCGATCGCTCAGGCAATTTGAGAGTATGCTGTAGACACATCATGTGAGGCTGTGATGAACTGTATTCATGAAACAGATGCATGATGGTGCACTTTGCTGCATCGTTGACCATGGAGAAGTGCGACTCATATACCGCAATAGCCGAGTCTTATGTAGATTCAGAGAAAGGCATTACGGACAAGCGACAGTGTGGTTTGATGGCTACAAAGATGGTCATTATAACAAAGATAACACGCACCTGAGACGATGAAACAAAGAATAATCATATAGTTAAAGCAAAGAAACAGAATGCTCATGTAAAAAAGGAAGAATGTTTGTCTCGTGACAGAAACAAGGCCTGAATGATTGATCAGATCAGCACAACTCTGACTAAAATGGGATGCTATGTTGCTCTGTCTTCAGGGGATGCAGACTTTGAAATTGTTTTAGCAACAGTATAACGATCCCGTCGTAGCATCACAACGTTGGTGGGCGAGGATACAGATTTGCTCATCCTGATCCTGCATTACTCCGAAAGGGACAATAAGACTACAGAAAGGGACAATAAGACTACTTCCGCTCTGATGTAAATAAATAGTCAAAGGATCACAAAGTGTATAATATTAACCTTTTGAAAGAAATCATGCTTATTCAGGCTTTAATTAATCTTCAATGATTTTCAGCAACGATAAAAATGAAGTCTACATAAGTTAGTAAAACCTGATCCTATCATGAAGTCATGTGCTAGTTCATTCTCTCTTCCAAATGTCGTAAATTGGATTTGATGATTATTCAACTGCTTAGTGATAACCTCAATTCGATTAAAGTGTTCCTTGTCTCCTAATCTATGGTGTTTTACATAGCAACCATAACGTTTTAGTAACAAGTTATGGACTTGTGGTCCTTCGTATTGTGTTGATGGCCATTTTAGACGCCGTGTTTGATTTATGTGTAACATAATTAGCTACCATGTTGTCTGATGATATATAATGTGTTCTTTGCTCCCTGAAACCTGGGTATAGACACCAAATTTGAGTGGATAGTTACATAGTTATATTTCATGATCATAAATAGGTTTTGAATGGCCATCTTGGCGGCCATTTTGGACGCTGTGTAGGATTTGTGTGTAATAAATAAACTTAAACAATGTCTGATGATCTTAATGTGTTCTTTGCCCCCTGAAACCTATGTATAGACACCAAAATTGTCAAATTTGAGTGGATAGTAACATAATTATGATCATTAATAGGTTTTGGCGGCCATCGTGGCGTCCATCTTGGACGCCATGTTGGATTTCTTAGTTAGATAATTAACTTACACTTTTGATCATAAATAGGTTTTGGCGGACATCTTGGCGGCCATTTTTGACGTCATGTTGGATTTGTAAGTACTATATTAAACTTTAACTATGTCTGATGATAATTTTGTGTTCTTTTCCCCTTGAAACTTAGGTATAGACACCAAATTCGTGACATGAACAATATTCACAAGCAATTTAATTGTATGAAATGTACGTGAAAAAATATTATCATCATCTTATCATTACCCAATATTGAAAGAAATGGCGGCAATCTTGGCCGCCATATTGGATTTCTCAGCTCGCCACGATTTATGCCAATTTATACCGGTGGTCTGATAAACTTCAAGGTATCCCGATCATTTTGGTATATGACATGGCTTGTTGCAACATGGTGTCTAGGTCCCTGTTTCTAAAAGCGCTGAATGTCACCCTACCATAAAGCGTCGACCAGACGTTGCAGACTGATTAATAATCGTGTTTTTAGAAAGTCGGAATATGGATATCTGTCTTTTGCCACCCAGTCAAGCAGTTCATAACATGTGTCATTGATCATTTCATGCTATACAGTTAAATGTGCCTATGACATATAACATGCTGTGTTAGGATTTCTTTTACATTCGTCTCTTGTAACTATTTTAGAGTGGTTTTGTAGACATATAATGATTTTGTACTGCGTTACTGTGTTTTATGTACTAACGTGAGACGCTAATAAACTATTCCGTCTGTTTAATAAACTATTCTGTCTGTCTTTATAATGTATAACACCGTTTTCATATATCTAATATCTTTTACTTAATAAGTTTTGTTTAGAAAACATAATAAAAATCAGACACAATCACAAATCAGAAGATAACAATGTTATAGTTAAAATATTGCTTCAGTTATTACCAAATATAAATATTCGTGTTCATGTTTACCGGTACATATTATTTATTATTAATGAAATATTGCATACAGATTCATACATATCAAAATAAAAACACTTGTTCGTGTTGTTTCAGAGACCATAATTTTACCACGTATACATAATTTACCATAAGGAAATTCGTGACATTCGATCATAGAGGGTGAAATAAATCTGATTTAATGAACAGCTTTTTCACGTAATATTATATAAACGGATTGTTTTGAAAGAAAACGCCAGTTTTACACAATAAAACCGTATTTATAACAATCGAGTTATATCAAGCAAGCACATACACAATAATTACAATTTACACTGTCCAGATGTGGCTTTACTTCTCGTTTCGTTTTGTTCCGTACTGTACTGTTTTCGTAATTGGTAACTTGCCATAAATAAGGGACCACGAAGGTGTGTTTAATAGAAATGCAATACTGCTGGAGCCACTGGAATTTCACTTCTTTATACAAACAGAATATTCGATTCTTGAAGTATTTATAATTTCTTAACAACACCTGTATGCAAAAAGGATCTATTTAGAAGTCCCAGTGTTGCCATCCATAATAATTATAGTATGTTTGTTCCTAATTTACGAACCTTTTTAACCACGGACTGCTTATTTGACAGGCGTATTTTTTTTCTGATGATGATAACTATACAAACTCTTTTTTAATTAATATTTGTATTATTCTCAGTCCCCTGATTATAGCCTTTATATCAAACACATTGAACACGAAAACACTACTATACAATGGTGATTTAATGTGAATACATTGTACCTTTCCATCCTAACGGTATCATCATTTCTTACTTTATGTGTTTTAATAGCATGGTCATGCAAGTATTTGGTGTAAACATTTGCAAAGTTTTAGCGATGTCAAATACAAACATTCATACGCATTATAAGAATTATAAGAATTTCAGAAAGAATCGTTCGCAATATATTCTTTATTAATTTGCCATTTTGTATGCAATATTCATTGAAATATTGTCAAAGGCTAAATTCATGTTGCTATTGACATTGTATAACATTATCTTTATCATAAATCACCACATTTAGAAGGCAAACCCACCAGTGTTAAAATAAACGATTCTTTGACATTTTCTTATTTACGTATTATAGGCAACAGTTAAGCGAAAATATATAGAGAGAAATAAAAGATGTTCTTTTCGAAAGTAATGGTACATTTGGCAATACATATTTAGCGCACTTCGATAAAANATTTTTACTCAAATAAATATTAAAAATAATAATTGAACGCACATACATGAATATTGTGAATACATATTTATTAAGCAAAATTATATCGTTTCCATGGCAACAACAGCTTATGCGCAGCCGCAGTACTTTTCTCCGTTACCGTGTTGGAGGCAGACGTGGTGCTGACCGTGAGGACAGTGGCCAGTGTGGGCGCAGTCATCATTCGTCTGACACTCATCGGCTGAAATATGATAATATCGTTTCCATGACAACAATAAATTATAAGCATGCGCAGTATTTCTCGCCATTTACGTTCGTGAGGCAGGCATGGCTCTAACCTTGAGGACAGGAAGTGTGGCTGCAGTCGTTGGGCGTATGGCACTTATTTACTTAATTAATCAAAATGGGCATTGTGAATATACACGTTCTGAACCTTTCTGATGCCTTAATAAAGAATGATCTGAATGTGTTTAATCAACATTATTTTTTTCTGCGGAACCGTATAATTGTTAAAACACACAAAGTTTCTCGATTTGAGAAACTTTACACTGCTTTTTTATGTGAAACTTTTTTGTTCATATCTTAAGGTACGAAAGGCATATTGTATAACATGAGCAGTTGTGATGAATATCAGAAATTTGTGCGAGAAAAAATGTTCTAAATGAGAGACAGACAATATTTATTTTTGCAACTGCAACAAAATAACTTACGAAACAGTGTTAATATATATCTATGTTATACCATTTTATTTTAAAATCTATGCTTTAATAACTAAGTGCGAAACGCATGCATATTAAAAACATCACTCGCCGAAGAAACCAAATCATTCATCTTCGATTTGTATTTTGATTGAAATTGACAGGAAAAGGTCGAATATTGATGTTTCTTTGGTAGACTTACGTTCTTTTACGGCAAACATTCAATGCGGAGTTCGGCGGCTAATGTGATAATTAAAGCAATTTAAATTGACTGCACATGCTACATGCATGAGAACGGCTAAAAACAATACCAGGTTGTATTGAGTACCTTATTTTGCAGACTAACGTTCTGTTACTGTGCATGTTGTTCAATTATTATTACAAATCGTTAGTGTAGGATTACGCTAAAGTGATCAGTTAATCAATATAGGTTGAATAAAACATCATAACATTTCAATCGATACATCATATTACATATTCCGCAAGCAACGGTAACCTTTCGGACAACAACATCTTAAAAAGGACAAAGGCCGAACATTGCAAATTACGGTATAAGAATGTGAATCAACTTTTAGTAAGAGACGACAAAAATCAGCAAACATGAATTGCCATACCTCTCTTCCCGAGGTGCACACACTTGCACTGCTTCTCGCCACTGCCGCCCCCACTTCCGTGCACGAGGACGCAGTTGTTCACTTCCCCATGTCCGCAGTCGCTGTTCGGACAGTCGGCATCAGAGGTACAGAAGGCCGACACGTAGGCTAGAGAAGAATTGATCAGATAATAATAGAAAGGATTGAGTGGACCTCTTATCAATTTGAGCCTTGCGAGTTTTAATGCATTTGCGTAAAGTGTCGTCCAATATTAGCCTGTGCAGTCCGCACAGGCTAATCAGGGACGACACTTTCCGCATCAATTGGATTTTTGCTAAGGAGAGACTTTCTTTATACGAAAACTTCAATAAAAATGGAAAGTGTCGTCCCTGATAAGCGTGTGCGGACTATACATGCTAATTTAAAACGACACTTAACGCACATGCATTAAACCTCTTTTTCACAGAGCGCGGTTTATTTATATCCTAGTAATCTGTATTTCAGCGGTGTTGAAGTGCTGCATAATCAAATCATATACTATCCACGGAAAAAGAACTTAAGAGCAACGATATCGATGCTCCGATTCATTATTTTGTATGAATTGAACCTAGTGCATTTCTCTTAAAATTAAGATTAAAACGTGTGCATTCAATTATATTGTCGATGCAAGTATAGTGAAATAGTTTTTGCTTGACATTGTTTTAGAGATATTATACATAACAAGTATGATGTTCTTTAAAAAACAAATCTAAATTACAATATACATGTTCCAAATATATAAATATTCTTACCGACGAAAGCCAGCAGGGAAAACAAGTGAAGAGCACGAATCATTGTTAAGATTTGATCTGTTGTAACAAGAGCTATTGTTCGAACCCTTTATAAACCTAGTTGTTGTTAAGATCGTGCTCTGTTTGGTTTAGCTGTGTATGACTCCACAGATGTTTCGTGATTTGTGCATAGATAAGGCAGACTGAAACAGCAGGTTTTTCATCTTGCTTGTTTCAAGTCATAAATTTGGGACAATATTTTATCCTTCACTTCATCAGATTTTATCCGCGATTGAAATCACGAAGTTTAACCGCTTCACCTGTATGATCACGATTGACATTTAGAACAAAATGACGTTATACCTAACATTTTTAATTCTGAAACAGAAAGTAGTAGTAGTAGTAGTAGTAGTAGTAGTAGTAGAAGTAGTAGTAGTAGTAGTAGTAGTAGTAGTAGTTGTTGTTGTTGTTGTTGTTGTTGTTGTTGTAATGTTTTTAGTATGGTTCAGTAGAAGTAGTAGTAAGTGGTGGTGGTGGTGGTGGTGATGGTGGTGTTTGTGGTAGTTCTGGTGGTGGTGCTGGTGGTGGTGGTGGTGGTGGTTGTAATGATTACGATTTCTATATGAATTCAAACTTTTTGTAAACCAAATGTCGAATTATAAATGAAAGCTCAACGATTGTTCAGTAATAGCCAGTCACATCGGACTAACGTCCTCTGTACGACTCAACATGTCAGTGTTTGGAAAATAAAATGTCGGAAGAAAGCCACACTTTTTCCTGAAATAAATCAAAACAACATAGGCGGGATCTTGCTTTCTGTTTTCTACGCATGTACGAGGCATTCCCATCGCGTCTTAGTCATGTTTACTAAGTTTATACTACGATGCCTCGGCGTTCACGCTGCGATCTTATCTTCGATGATGTCGTAACGTCCTCATTAAGTTGTTGGTGTGACCTCTCCTACTCTTGTGCGACCTTGGCGTTTAAACTGCGACTACGCTACATCCATCACAGCGACATGTCAAGGACCCAATAGCTGTGAGTGGGAACGCAGTATGATCTCTGCAGAGTCTACGAACCAATTGTCGTCGTTTCTATTGACATTTTGGTAGCAAAGCATTCGACACCGAGCATTACTAGACCTAACGCTGTTAGTAATTAAGTTGTTGATTTTCAGTTAATGTCAAGTTACGAACTCATTTCCTATTAACATTTCAAATTTGTTGTGTAAACATAATATACACAACAAGTAGTTTAACAACACAGAAACGCCCAAATACCTGGTTGGACAGAGACCAAGGCTATGACAATCATACCATTTTTACCTGATAATAACAGCAGTTATCTCTTTAAACAACGATAGATTTAAAAATAACTTAAATGTGAAATTAAGCAAATGATTAGCATGATACGTGTAGGGTCTGATATCAATACATAGAGAATAAATAACTTATGCACCGATTGAAACACATAAAGAATTATTGTACGTTACAAACTCCATAAAAACTTGATAAAACATACCTATAAGCAAAACACTCGAATAACTGTTATTTAAGGATACTCTTATATTCTTAAGTACATCTATCAAATAAAAAGTATTATTATACTACATACACTCTTAGATTCAAGTTACTGAACTCGTGTAATCAATATTAAAATATTTAAACAAAACTGTACAAATATTTATGNTTTGTAAAAATGCATAAACATTTGTTGTTAATTTGACGCATGTGTATGTATATGTATTTATGATTGATTTATTGTTTTTGACGATGAGCTGTATATGCTTAAGTCGCAAATAAACTATCTGTTCTGTTCTGTTCATTATTTGGGACGTGTAATCAACGAGTGTGTACACCTGCACAACTTTGAAAGGTGCGGCTTTTGATACCAGGTCTAAAAGGCAGTGGTCTTAAAGCGAGTATGGAGAATCTGTTCTGTAGTTTACCTTCATTGCCAAACTATTTCCGTATGTAACCTTTGATCCGTCATCATCATACATGTTTTGAGATATAAAAAAATGGTATCGTTGGCATAGCCTTTGTCTCTGTCCAACCATGTATTGGGGTGTTTCTATTATGTTAACTGAAATTATTTGAAATAAAAATTGGCAATGATGCTTTGATACCTAAGGAAAAGAAGTTCTTATCGATTAATAATTATAAGAAATATAAGTGCAATAGTGTGTACTGTATAAACAACGGTAAAAATATGTGTGCTTACAATCAATAGTAAACGTAAAATGTTTATATTTTATGTCAAGGATACACAAAAATCGTCGTAACTCACATATTTGACTATACAGTTACAACGATGACTAGACCTGGGAACAAATTTACTACTTATAGCCCCGTCTCTACAGACTGGTGACCTAATTACGACCAAACCAGTCATAAGAAACGAAGGAGTTGTTGTGCAGTCGTAGTTAACACGCAAATATCGCACTAGATTCGTATAAAATATGGAGGCTTTCCGTTGCCAAAAGGTCACAATAAACTAAAAGATTTCCTACACAAATTCAATGTAAAAGCAATATCTTTAACAAAAAATAAAGTCAAACTTTTGCGCATAGAG